>VCCN01001489.1:770933-781490 GCA_006491835.1 Architeuthis dux | reverse complement strand
CCCTGTCACTGAGACATATGCCACGAGGACCGGGATAAAGGGGTGAGGGGTGGAGATCCTAAAAGCTTCTTAGGATGAATCCTGAGCATGCTAATGGTGATCGCCTCACGACCAGCTCGCCAAGATATCCTGTGCAACTTCTCCCAGGATGATACCCGAGCATGCCACAAAGACCCCCGAAGGGCCGTGGTTCTCTGAACTTCGAGGCCATGGCAGTTTCGAAGAACAAATACTACACTTTGATCTTGGCCAAAAAGCCGCAAAGCGATTGCCAGGCTTGTTGTATTAGTTGTAATATCATCTGATTTTAAGGTAAAGGAATTCGTATTGCCTAGAGCTTATTCTCTATTTCTGATCTGTGCTGTTTACTCACTGGATTGATATTCCAGTACATCATTACTCACTGCCGTACGTTGGAAGTCTGAGTAGTTGTGATGAAATAAATACTAGTCAGAAACTGATAAGGGTTGACTATGCTTAATCTAATAAAAATTAAGTCTCTCTGTCGTTTCTTTTGGGGGATGACATATTTTCATTTAACTTTTTTTTACTTACAATATTAAAATCGACATTCTGGTTTTTAAAGAAAAATTGCCTTCCAATTGAATTGGGAAAGAGTGTCAGGCTTTCTGACTCGCTGTCCATAAACAAAGAAAAATGAGTTATTCCCCTTGGAATTCTAAGTGTACTCCTTTTTCCTGAGCAAATTAAAAAGATGAACTGTATCAAATATAGGAAACCCCCGATTAACGTGCCAATAATTTATTTTAAAAAATCTAATCGGGCATTCTTTTATTTATTGATTGTTTTAAGAATTATTTCTAATCTTTTTAAAATTGGAAGTTGAGGATTAATTACACTATTTCTCATAGGTTTATTAATGCGATTTCGATTAGCACTGTATTTTTTGCGGATGCATTAACCGCGTTATCAGGGATTTTTCTGTATTGTATTGAGATTATATGATGCCATGTTAAAGAGTTCAGTAATTGAACTCTTAATTTCATGAACTGCTCCTATTGACAGTGGAACTCTTCTGTGAATAGTATAACAAAATAATGGAACTCTCCTTAGAATATAATTATCATATACTGTCGACAGAACCATATTATATTTGTGCCTAAAATGTGAGAGTAGAGAAGTCAACAAAGTGAGGATTAAAAGACTCCTGCCTACCATGAGATCTTCGTTAGCTCAGTTAGTAGAGCAGAACCTGCGTATATGGTTGCTTCCAGGGTGGATGCAGGTTTGATCCCAGCATGGAGTTTGTTTCTTTATTCACATTTACGATTTAGGTCGCTTGTTTAGCAGTCACTCACACCGGTGCTGGGCAAATATAGGTTCTCAACTAATAAATGTCATTATAATTATCATAGAATAGAATACAAAAAAAATTTGATTAGCTCAGCACCTTTTGAGGACACGTTAATGGGCGGGTGGTTCCTTTACAGTTACTGTAAATGTGAATTTAATTAAAACTTGTCTCTTCATATATTTTGTTTGAATGATAATTCATTTTTATTTTGTTTGCCATATTTTTTAATTTGCTCTGGAAAAGGGATAGATTGGTTGAGATAGAGAATAATATTTTTCTTCTTCTCTAAAACTTCAATTCCTGAAAGACCTTTTCTTTTTCTCTCTTGTAGTGCTGATAGCATGGCATCTCCCGAACAGCTGGCCTGCTACCCGACCAAGTCAACTCCAATTCACTTCTTAAATTTCACCAGTCACAATCTGCTGTTGGGAGCCGGTCCTCTTATCTGACACACCCACACAAGACTCCTCCCTCTTCCTTGCTCATCCTCCTCCTCCTCACATGTCATTCAACACACATATTTATTTTGTAAATGATTTTGCAAAATATATTAATTTGTAATAATTGCTTTCTTTGACTTTTTCATTATAACATTCTGTTCATCTATAAAGATAGACCCCTTATTTTGTTAATCAGTAACACGCAAGGTTCAAGCCCAGATAAAGGGTTCTCCGACCCTAAATATCTTGTATTCAAGACTAAACTGTTAAATGTGGTGTGTACAATAAACTCTCGATCTCATGGACAAAAGTAACATAGGTCATTTTTTTACTATTTATGAAAGGAACTCATACTGTACAATATAATAAATCAGATGAAATTCAAAGAATGTATAATTTTACATCCGACAGAATATGATAATTATAAAGACCTACCATCCTTGCACAAGTGTTAGCGATTGATAAATGAATGGCCTGGATTGTATAAATAATAATTAATTTGTTTATATGATCTAGGCCGCTTGTTTATCAATTGCTAACACTGGTGCCAGGCTGATATGGGTTCCCAATTAATAAATGTCTTTATAATTATCAATAAATAATATGTAATATTTACTTACCTTTTCGACAGTATAGTTCAATCCAAAATCTCTAATGGACACCTATGTTCTCTTAAATAAGATTTATTTTAGGCTTAATCAAAAATGAAAGGTAATTTACTATATTTTATTAATGAATAATACACAAGAATATTCATGAAAAAGGTCTGTTAAATTGATATGCCGTTAAATCAATCAATCAACACTTGATGGGTCATTTAATGCCGAAATCAGTTTAAAATTCCCAAAATAGTGTCTTGCGACTCTAGTTTTAAAAAAAAAATAACCGTTTACCAGAGTCTTGCGACTTTAGGAAAGGTTATTTTTTTTTAATTAGTGTCTTACAACTTTGGTGCAAAACCAGTTGGCGTCTATTTTTTTTTTTGGGGGGGGGGGGTCTTACCCCTCTGCAGGGGATGCAGTCGGCGTATTCTAGGCCCCAGCCGACAGAGCTGTGTTAAATCGAGGGTTTATTGTATTTATCAAAAGATATATAACTTCTGAATATAAACAAGCAAATGCAGAACATAATTTAATGGGGTGTGGTATGCCTCAAAACAGTTTCTGTCTTTGTTCAGGCACAAGTGTACTTTGCAAAGCTTGCGGACCACATTGGTGCAGATTATGTCGTCTTTGTGGCTACAATATTTGCATGTGGCTGACGGGTCCTCAGGTGATCATATATAGTCACTTGCCCCATAAAGGGTTAAGGAAGAAAAGTTCTCAGCTGCTGTGTTTTATGCCAAGTAAAGAAGGAGCCGTTTATTATAATCATGGATGATATCATCAAAACTAGTCTGTCCCAAACACTTTATTTAATATGATTTTTTAATTCATTATAATGTAAAGTTGTTTATAATAATGAATTTATAACAATCAATGTAAATTGTTCCTATTTTTATATCCTTTACTTAAAGTTATCAGCCAGTTATTGTTATCTAAAAGACCCAGTACCAAAATGATCACAATAAGCGGCTTCCTCTGTATAAGACAATGAACTGTCAACTGCGTGGAGATGGATGAAACTGTCAATCAAAGGGGGTATGTAACAAATTAGTTCAGGAGGATAATAAAAATAGACTTGACCAGGTAGGAATGGTGGTCCACTAAGAATTGTGCAAACGGTGTGGATTTGACCATGCAGACGAATGGTATAGGCACAAACCAGAATCTGTTCTGGAAAATAGAAAAGTAAAATTCTTGAAACTCAAATAGATCACCTAATCCAGTCCAAGAGCAGTGGATGTAGAGGTTCCAGAAGACCGACTAATTGTCACTTGACCTACACCAAACCAGGTTGATACGAGGATGAAAACTCCAAGAGTTCAAAATCATAAACAGAATTTTCAGACCAAGTCATTGCTAATCTATTTTATTAGAAACATCATAAATAAGAGAATAAGTAACTTCTGACTCAATCCTACTATAATTCACCAAAATGTCTGTCCGTCCATTTGTGTTAGCATAACTCAGGATCCACACAATATATCCCCATGAAATTTTCTGTGTGTACTAATAGGTAGGCCAAACAGTCAGGTTTTGGGCAAAAATGTTGCAGTAACGCTAATATTCCCCCGTTTCTCAAGTGTTCATTCTCCATAATGTTGACTAATACAAAACTGTTATGCATGCCATAATAAATAATTTTCAATTCTGAATCTGTTGGTGTCTTATTTGTCACCATGTGATTTAAAAGCGAATTTTCAATTTACAGTGCCCAAACTACGCTGTGACGTTTTTTTTTTTACTGTGGTCGAAATAAAAGGTGTCTATAAATGATTGCAGACACCTCCTCTTTCTATGTATGTCTTTAGAACCAATCTAACCTAGTAGAAAAATAAATGTTCTTCAGTTTCGTATAAAATTTAAGCAAGTACAAAATGTCTACATATTTAAAAAAAATGATGGCTTTTCAGTTTTATAGGGGGTTGAAAAGGCCATTTTTTTTTTTTTTTTTTTTTTTTTTGTAAGTGTTCAATTTGCTGCGAGTCCACAAATGAATAAATAATCATAATTAGTGAACTAATAGGAGTAGAGAGACGAATGAGGTATCAAAATGTTCAGAATAACAAGACCTATAAGGGGAAACAGGCACCAGATGTATAAGATCTTCCTGTAAAAAGTCATTGGAGTACCTAGTACTAATTGGACACTGCAGCATGTTTTTAGCAATTTATAGTTGTTTTTTTTTGTTTTACTAGTTTTCTAATGATTATTTGCTTGTTTATATAAACTAGCCGGAAATCCCAGCCATTAGGTGGGTTTTCAGCTAGTTCCTGCAGAATGCCTAAATGGCCCCAGTAAGAGATCAAAACTGTTTTATTGAATTAAGATACCCCTATAGAATAACTCAGGCTACCGTTTCAGTTACATAGGTTGCATACAGAATCAAACTTTTACTATTATATAGATAGATAGAAACAGAAATTAGACATTATTATTCGGAGAGCGCAAACACAGACATCACACAAAAAAAAGATTTTTCAAAAACTAATAAGTGAGAAACCTGCTCCGGGGTCCCATTAATATCCACAACCATAACTCTAGCTGCCTTGAGTTATGCTGACAGACGGACTGACATTTGGTGAATTTTAGGTAAGTGTGAACACAGCTGGACACAAAGTAAGGGTCCAGTTTAGCATAATAATTACATTATAAATCATCCCCCACCCTAAAATCTTTAGAATTTCCCAAAACATGCTCTTAGGTCACATTAGTACACAGAAAATATCATGGGATATGTTGTATGTTATGCTGACACACAGATGGACATTTCGTGAATTTTAGTATGACTAGCTGAAAACATCGGTCAGGCGGTTTTCAGCTAGTTCTCACCGGGGTGGTGAAGGGTTGAGGCCTTCTGCAGTGGGGGTGGCATGTAGCTACTGTTGTAAAAACAAACTAATGAATTTGAATTTATTATTACATTTTGAGTGGTTTCCCTTTCTATATTTGATGAAATTTATAGAGTTGTTTCCCTTCATATAAAACAATTTTCATTCTAAAAAATTTACAAAGGGGAATTCATTGACCTAAAATGTGTGCTGAATTCGATAGTTTTATTTACTGTTTTGGATGCGTAGTTCTCGATTTATAGAGAGGGCAAACATAAGTTACAGATTAGAGAACAAACCAAGAGACGATTGTTGGAAAGGCTTTTTGCACAAAGTTGTATTTCTAGAACATTTAGTAAAGATTAACCCCCAACGAGAGTAGAGTAGGTAAAAAAAAGATTAATCCTCTTGTACTCGAGGTCTTATGTTATTTTGTTTAACGGCACATCGACCCTTGGTGGGTCATTTAGTGCCGGATACGGGAGGGGGAACCCCAAATCCCTGTCACTGAGACAAACGACACGAGGACCGTTTTTTTTTCAAAATTGCCCCCTAAAAACGTTTTTAGTGCAGGGTTCAATTTGCAATGTAAGTTTATGCTAAATTGGCCCCTTAGTTTTTGTATCCAACATTCATGCTTGTTTTTTTTGTCTTTTTAAATTTCAGACTTTTTTAGTGATCACTGCCCAACAAAAGCGAGAGAAGTAACTTATTCATTGATCACCCCAGTTTCCAAATTGTTTTAATTGATCACCCCCAACACGGCATGCTACCAAATGACGTTGGGTACATGTTTTTATTGAGTGCCTAACCAGACCTGTTAACTGATTTGCTTAGCGAAGTGGAAAACGCGTAACTATCTCCCACACTAAGCAGGCCAATGTTTAAGGACAAGGAAAGATGGAGAATTTGGAGTAGGACAGAACTGACATGTTAGTCACTTTCTCGCAAATATATAAAAATGAAGATAGCAAACACTTTTCAAAAACGAGATGGTCGTAAATGGATTTGGAGAAGCCCAAATGGGACAACATAAACTGAAGTAGACTTCATAATAACTGATAAGGCCAGTAGCATTACAGACGTTACCGGTATAAACAAAGTAAATATAAAAAGTGGCCATAGAACGGTAGCTTGCTGAATTCGACTTTAAAACTGAAAGAAAACAAAATGATTAAGAAGAAAATAAGTCCTAAAGGGATCAGAGTGAACGTACCGAATATAAGCTGGCGGTAAAGAACAGATTCCAGGCTTTGTGGAATAGTAAAAGTAGCATAGAGAATAAGTGTTAAGATCTGACAAATATGATTAAAGAAGCAACAGAGATGGTAGGCAAAACAAATGAAAGCAATAACATGGGGAAATAATCAAAGACAGGAAGAATAAAAACTAAAAGAGACGAAATCGAGAGAGCTTAATTAAGCAAACTGATAAACAAAAGAATCAGAAGAAAACCATGGAGAAGATAGAAGCTGTCAGAAAAGGAGATTTTCAAACACGTTCAATTCGCGGCTCACACAGGTAAACAAGATGCTAGCATTAAAAAAAAAAGAAAGCAAAATTACCAAATCTAGGGACAAGAACTTATATGCTTCGAGAATAAAAGTACCATCGATAGACAATAGTGATGCTGAGGAAAGCGATGGGGGGCGATTTTAAATCTACCCGGCCCCCAAATGAGATTCACCTACTGCATTTCTACTAACATTATACAATAACAAATATCACTAAATGTTGGAGGGGGCACCAAAGGTGCCAAGCACCCCGCTCGGGTCCTCATTTGGACCATAGGCTTTTGAAAGGTCACGGACCCCCAGTAATATTTCTGTGGGCCCTCGGGTGTTCGTGGCCCACAGGTTGGTAGCTTAAAAATCCGGGGCCCACGAAAAAGCCCCAGGTGAAGATGGCATGGTAACAGACCTTTTGAAAGATGCAGGAGGGGTCTTTCACAAAGGACTAACACAACTATTCACACAGTGCATATAAGAAAGAAAGCTGTCTCAACATTTCTGTTTGGGAATAGTGTTCCTACTTTACAAGAAAGGAGATAATAAAGACCTCGGCAGCTATCACCCGATTAGATTACTATCTAACATGTATAAATTATTCTCAAAAATACTTACAAACGCACCAGATGAAAATCAACCACACGAACAGGCAGGTTTCAGGAATGGCTAATCAACAATAGACCACCCATATACAATAAATCAGCCGATCGAAAAGACAACAGAATACAACAAACAACTTTGTTTGGCTATTGTTTACTATGAAAAAAGCATTAGACTCGGTAGAGCATACGGCAGTCTTTAACTCAATGTGAAAACAAGGTGTTGACGTAAACGTTATTGAGAATATATACGAAATTGGCACTGCAATAATCCGACTTCATAAAGATACAAATAAGATTGGAAAAAGGAGTGAGACAAGGGGATACAATTACGCCTAAACTATTTACAACAAGTATTGAAGGCATCTTTCGAAAAGCTCACTGGAAATAAATGACTGAGAATATTTTAACCATTTAAGATTTGCAGATGACATCTGGCGAGTTATAAAACATGCTACGTGATCTAAGTAGGAAAGTCTCAAAACAGGGTTAAAATGAACAGAACTAAGACAAAAGTAATGTTCAACAATAACATCTCAAAAAGGCCATAATAATAGAAGATATCGATTTAGAAGAGGTTAAGGAATACATTTACTTAAGCCAGTTGATAAAGTTAGAGAAAAACCACGTAAGTGAAATAAAACGATGTAAATCGATTGGTTGGAAATAGTGGTGTACCGGATATCCGGCGCCGGATTCACATGGTGGCGGTGATAATTTTTTGTAAATCCGGCGCCGGATATCAGAACGGATTGATATTCCGGTACATCACTAGTTGGAAACTTTTAGTAAACAGAGACATAGATGCCATAAAAAAGATGATTTATAGTATTTACACATGAAAAAGTAGCTTTGATCGAAAAGATATTCTGATGCACAAAACAAAACAAATGACGTAGTTTTTTAGTTTGACAGGGCGTCTGGGTACACAGCATAAGTGCTTCTCACAGGGTTGTACAGAAGGAAAAAAAATCAAGTGTTGTTTTTAACCCTTTAAGTTCTTTCGTTTGGCTGAAAAATGCTATTTTAATTAAAAAAAAACAAAAAAAACCACTGGTGACCCCCATTTTCTGACCAATTTATGTAATTGTTTGGCTGCAATATGGCTGGAAAAGGCTACGTTAATCCAAAATTGACTTGATGACCTCCAATGCTATTTTAATTTTAAAAAACCAAAAAAAAACCCACTGGTGACCCCCACTGACCCTGGAGGTCAGCATTACGTATCCTATTGAATGTTACCTTATCCACCGTACCATTTGGGAAGTCAAACGTTTTTGTACTGCATAGCAAACAACATTATGCTAGAAATGGCTTCAACTGGCTAGAAATGACCTCTGGTGAACTCAAACGACCTCCGAGGTCAACATCACATAGCCTATGTCACAACAGGATGTCTTGTGAGTCTTCATGCCAAATATTAGGTCAATGAGCCTCGTAGTTTTAGTGCGATGGTGGCACGAACAAACACACCAACAGAAGTTCTAGTGGTTTCTTCATATTCTCTTACTTTAAAACTTAATAGTTCACTACTTCAAATCAGTTAATAGAGTAAATAAATTTTTACATATTATCAATGTCATCTGAGGTTTTATTAAAAAGTAACTGAACTCGTTAAACAGAAAAAGCCACACTGTTCATTAGATAGATAGATAGATTAACCAGTGCCCTGTTTAGTGTTACTGATTATGTGGGTGCACAAAGATTTTTAAAATTTCAATGACGGATATTCCTTAAATATTTACTAAGTTTAGCTTAGTTTGGCACAAGGCCACAATAGAGAGGTACCCAGTTGAAATTGAACTCACTACCTCAGCAATGGTCTGTGAGACTAGCTTGACAACCATCACTCAACAGGGAGACACTCACGTTTAGTCTCACACAAGACCACGTATATGGGGGGGATCATCACGGGTTCCCCATGCTTGTGGTCTGTTGTTAGACCGATCTAAAGCAAATAAATATCTTGAAATGGGTTAAACAGAAATTATGTTTAAAGGGCTCCCTCTTTAAGCATAATTTCTGTTTAACCCATCACACGCGAAGAAGGCCGAAGAATGGATCGGCCGAAACGTCGTTTTTTTACAACACAAATAACAAGAAGGAGTTCAATCGTCCGAAGAACCATTTCAATATTAATGACCCTTCTCAACACTATAGAAAATAAATATCTATTTTAAAATACCGAATGCCATATTCAGTATGTGAGCTCGAAAAACAAACAAACACGTGTCTATGTTAACTTTCAGTTGGATTAAAGTGACGTCATTCTTTCCTTCTTCAACTTACTCTTTTATAAAAATGTGAACAAAATACGTCATTTTTTTTTATTGAACCCTTTTAGCGCTATGGCCTTTTTGACCATATAGCAAAAAAAACACTATTAGAAACCGTCAACCAAAACTGTCAACGTAGGTTTCTTCAGTTTTTAAGCTGGTCCGGTTGGTCTTTTTAGACCGATATATCGGCCGTATAGTGTTATTGGCTACGTTATCGAGTCGGATATATCGGCCGTGTAGTGTTTTTGGCTACGTTATCGAGTCGGATATATCGGCCTTGCCGTGCTATAAGGGTTAATGGGGGATACGCTTTAGATATTTAAGCTTAGCTTTGTCTGATACAAGGTCATAATATTGGAGAACCCTGTTAGGATTGAACTCATTTTCTGACCAATTTACCTTCAATAATGTAATTGTTTGGCTGCAATATGGCTAGAAAAGGCTATGTTAATTCAACATTAACTTGATGATCTCCAATGATCCCGGGGGTCAACATTACGTATCTTATTGAATGTTACCTTATCCACCGTACCATTTGGGAAGTCAAACATTTTTGTACTTCATAGCAAACAACATTATGCTAGAAATGGCTTCGACAAAAAATATCTCTTACCTTTTGAAACAATGAACTATTTAATTTGAACGAGTTCAGTCACTTTTTAATAAAACCTCAGATGACATTGATAATATGTAAAACTAGCAAATGCTTTTGACACTTGCTTTCTCTACAGCAGGCAACATATGGCGACAGGGCCGAATTTAACACTGATGGGACACCGTACATTACATTTATTAGGGGCCACTTCTATTTTGCTATTATTTTCAATCAAAACAAAAATGAAATATTCATAAAACAAGCCTGGCTGCTGCTGGGTCAAACTAATTCTATTCCGACTGAAGATGATTACTGCAACTTTCGTATTGTATATATGATAAAGCTGAGTACACATTTCACACAAACATGTAAATAATCGGACTGCACA
>VCCN01001489.1:422091-433395 GCA_006491835.1 Architeuthis dux | reverse complement strand
GTACTGCAGTGTTGCAATGTTTTATAAACAACCATTATTATTCAATTATGTATACTGTTATTTATCTTCATCTTTATTTTTCAGTTGCTTTTTATCGCAATTTTACTCGGGCCGTAATCGTAACTGAAAAATTAAGATTAGGGTAAATAGTGGTATGATTTTTTAAAGTTAATAATAATGATTTACAATACTTCGTCTAATAAAAATAATAATACAATATTTGCTTTTATAAACAATTTTTTATTTGGCCAATTCTTTTAATGTTTTTGGCCAGAAATATTTCAAACTATCTGGCAACCGTGGGCTCCGGTCATGTTGGAAATGTCCCTGGAGATATACAACGCGTTTTTCTCCTTAATTTACCTAAAATCTTTGCGGGAGGATCGGGTGAGTGGGTTGGAAATCCTTCCAGATGTGTACTTGATTACTTATAGTTCTTATAATTGGTTCTTTGTTGAATCCCTTTAATGTTGTCCTGGCTGGACAGGTCAGTTGAGATGACCAATAAGGATCAATCGATTCCTGCTTGGGCCGTCGTTTTCAGTCATCTTTTTCAGTCATCTTTTTTTCTTCTTATTCTTATGCTGCGGCTTCTTCTTCTTCTTCTTTTGCTTCTTCTTAATTTTCTTCTTCATGTTTTTTCTTCTTATTTTCTTCTTATTTTCTTCAGCTTCTTTTTTTCTTTTCCTTTTTCTTCCTTTCCCTCTTCTTCGCTTTATTCTTCTTTTTCATATTGTTGTTGTTGTTCTTCTTCTTCTTTTCCTTGTTGTTGTTGTTGTTGTTGTTCTTCTTCTTCTTCTTCTTCTTCTTCTTCATCATCATCATCTTCTTCTTCTTTACTCCTTCACCATTTTCTTCTTCTTTTCTTCTTTTTTCTTCTTCATCTTCTTATTTTTTCATATTCTTCTTCATTTTTTCTTCCTTCTTTCCCCGCCTTTTTTCTTCTTCTCCATTTTTCTTCTTCTTTCTCTTCTTCCTCTTCCTCCTCCTCCTCCTCTTCTTCTTCTTCCTCATCTTCTTCTTCTTCTTCCTCCTCATCTTCTTCTTCTTCTTCTTCCTCCTCATCTTCTTCTTCTTCTTCTTCTTCTTCTTCTTCTTCTTCTCATCATTATTAGGACATCGTCGGTAACCTGGCAGGTCTAGGCTAGTCTTTTGCATGTACAGCATCCCGACACGCAAAGGAACTGCTTGAAGTACTCTCCCCAGTTCGTTTGGATTAGAAAGCTTTTATTGTCATCTATTTAAAGAAGCGTTTCACATAGGTAGTCAACATTCCCGATTTAATACTTCACATACACGCAAACGTATGTTAGCCCTTGTCAAGGATGACAATGTGTGTAACAGTTACAGTGTCCCCCAAAATAGGTATACCGCCGCCAATCCTTTTTTATAGAAAGTTAATTTTCATCTAAACCAAACATAGCAGGATTTTATTATTTGTAGTGGAACATTACACAATCAAAACCCATATATAATCAATAAAACATTATAATTTTGTTTTATTAGAATGAAATCAGTATTTGAAATATAAATCTTTGTAGATATGTAAGACTTGTCAGTTTGGCTCAGTCGGTAAGAGAGCCGCTTACCGATCATTTGGTCGTGATTTCAAATCACGGTAGGGAAATGTTATTGGTTTGGTTTAACGTAACGGGACAGACACACAGTGAAGAGTTTACTCCCCTAAATTAGGCGAGGATTGTTGTTGTTGTTTTTGTTGTTGTTGTTGTTGTTGTTGTTACGGTAGAAAAAGGTCAATTCCAGCCTACGACGTGGAGTTTGACAATATTATGTCTGTCCGGAAAGTATTCAACCATTTAATATTAACGAAAAGAATAGCCTACCTAGGGCAATGGTGAATTACTCCTTTCCAAAGTACTCCCCCTTGGGACCTCACACACATATCATAGGGCCCTTTTAACTTTTTCAAAACTGTCCGCAAACTCCTCTTTCCGGGCGATGGGCCTGCTCATTGCTCACGTCTCGTGCGGGGTCCTTTGGCTTTGTCGGTGAGAAAGCTAATAGATTTTAGAATTATACGAGCGCAAAAAGATTACTTATTTAATAGGGTTGGTCATGCATAGATGATAAGGATCAATTATTCTATTTCATTAATCATGAATCTACTACTAACTATCTTCGATCGAGTTAATCGAGCAGAAAATATTTGTAGCCAAGCAACATTTGGCTCTGCATATTACAAGGGTCATCGGTACTTCTAAGAGGATTTGGTCAATATTCACACACACATGTATATATGTGTGTGTTTATTTTAAAAGTACATAGTGCTCAATATTTTAGTAAATAAATTAATAAATCAATAAAACAGAGCATATAAAATGTATATTTATTATGGGATTCGCTACAGATTGACAGTTTGTTTCATTGCTGCATGCAATTTATCAAGCAAATGGGTGAAAACCAAATAATCAAATCATTTTATAAAACATTATTCTAAATATTGTTTTCTTTTTTCTTGCGCATCTAAATAGTGGCGACTAACATACAAACAGTAACAGGAATACCTTGAATAGTGCGGTTTCGATTAGCGCGAGTTTTGATATACGGTTATGGTATTGCTATACAGATTAATGTAATTAAGTATGAAAGTTGAAAAAAGACATTAAATTATAATAAGACCTTGAACAGTGCGGTTCTGAACAGTATGGAAAACTTTGGTATGAAATAACCGCACTAATCAAAATATACCTGTATTTCTTTAAACCTACTCACCGTATTGTTTGTACGTAGAATTATTGCTGCTATACTATTGTCTGACTGAAAGGATTTTCTGTTCGGCAAGATTTACAGCTCTTTTTGTGTTGGTATCAATGAATGCTGTATCTGTTAGATTTTTTAACTGGGCACAATAAAACCTTGAACAGTGCGGTTCTGAACAGTATGGAAAATGTTGGTATGAATTAACCGCACTAATCGAAGTATACCTGTATTTCTTTAAACCTACTCACCGTATACTTCAGATCAGATCAGCGTATGAAACTAAGAATTTCGTGTCAAAATAAAAAGAATTAGAAAACAGATTGTGTTTATTGGCTTTCTGTTTCATGGAACGATAACCAGAAATGCCGATTTACAAGTACGTCAGTCGATAATAATTGTATTAACGGACTTTTCGTCTGATAAAAGAATATCGCTGAAGACGCGAGTGGCAGGGATCGTCGGAGAACAGTTCTAGATTTGCAAAGATGCCGAGATTGGTTGGTGGAAGATTACCACTTAAATCAGAAAAAAAAGTGTTTCTACAAAGAATTATTGCTGCTATATTATTGTCTGACTGAAAGGATTTTCTGTTCGGCAAGATTTACAGCTCTGTTTTGTGTTGGTATCAATGAATGCTGTATGTGTTAGATTATTTAACTGGGCACATAGGCCCTCCAACACAATTACTTCACAGCACAGGTCGATTTTATAGCTCTATTTGTGCAGTGGGCTTTTTTTTGTTCCTTCATTTTCTTCTCTTATTGTGCATCGTCATATTTTTCCCGTTTGCATTCATCTTTTATTATAATTCAATTGTATGTGACAGCCTACCGCAAAAACCATACAACATAAACCCATGAAATTGTCTATGTGTACTACTGGGACCCTGGGGCAGGTTTTTTTTAACAATTTCTGGGAATCACCCCCAGACTATGTTTTTTTTTTTTAGGGGTTGATTTACAATGGAAATTCATGCTAAATTGGACACATGCCCGGCTTTTTCATCTGCCACGTGACTGCTGCTGATAAATAGCTTATTCGCAGAGCGAGTGGGTACTTTGTGTCTTTTTTTAGAGAGGATGGGAGAGTAAGGGGGAGAACAGTGGTTAGTTTCCAGAGGGGCTTAGAGAAGGGGGCAAGATGTTTCCCGAGATCGTAATATAAACCTCAACATAATCCCATGAAATTTTCGGTGTACACAAATGTGACTAAGCGAATTAGTTTTTGAAAATCACCCCCAAAATATCTTTTAAACATGTTTTTGATTTACAATGTGAATTCTTACTAAAACGGTCACATTTTTTTGTGACCGCATTTTTGTTTATTTCCTGAAGCAGTATTTTTCCAAGATCGTAAAAACACTCTAAAAGTCACAAATTTGTTTATTTTCAGCTAAGCGTACATAATACGTACATTTTTCACAGTCACAGATATCACTTTTTAAAAACAGATTAAATTAAACACTATCTGATTTCCATCTATCTACGTATTTAATTATTTTTTTTTTCGACGGCAATTAACCTATAGTCTTATTATAATTCACCAAAAGTCTGTCCGTCACTCTGTCTGTATGTGACAGCCTATCGCAAAAACCACACAACGTAACCCCAAGAAATGTTCTCTGTGTATCAATGTGACCAATCTTTGAAAATCCCCCCTCCCTAAGGTCGATTTACAATCTAAATTCATGCTAAAATGGACACTTTTTGTGCCCGCTTTTTCAGCTAAATGACCTGGTTGCTGATGAAAATAAGCATTGAGCACTTCGTATCATAACTGTGGTTCTTAACAAGTAAACAAAATAGTTTTAAGCCAGTTCTACTGAACCACCGAATGCAATGTAAAATGAAGGTCAAAGAATATATTGGCTGAAACGTTGTGATAAAAAATATATTAAGATCCTGGATCCTGGATCCGATTGGGCTTTACGGCGTGGTATTGCAAGTCCCATCCCCACGTTTCTACCCATAGTTGGGAGGGGGGATTCAACTCTTGGTTTTAAATTTAGAGTTTTCCTTCTCCTAGATCGGTTGCTAACCAAGGCCAGAGAGACCAATCTGTCCTATTATGTTACCCCTAGCTGAGGAAGAAGAGATGAATCCATACCTTTCCCAAGGGTATTAATTCGAAGTGAACGCAAACAGCCTCGACCGATTCCATTTTTTTAAAACCGTTCCACCACTCCGCACCGCCACCGATAGACAAACTAGACGGGGTAGATATCTTTATTCGTGCATATCCGAGACTTCCCCCTGTCCCTCCCTCCTGTTTTTGTCGCTGAGAAAGACATCCCTGTGTACATAATTACCCTAAACACAACATCATCATCAAATAAGATCTTGACCCTTTGTCGCTGTTGCGGGCCCAGGACACCATAGATTTGAGTCTCTGAAGGATTTTTAATTAAAATCAACTATTATCATTTGACAATATTTACCCGGCCGTATATTGAAAACAGTTATGAAAACAGTTAGAACGTCGTCGATAACTGTTCGTGCTTGTAGTAGACAGAAGCTGAAAAATGATCCCCAAAAAGTTAAAGATAATATTTTCCTTCTGAAGAGAGAAAGTACTTAATTACCGCCATGTTTGGTCTGTGTTACGTTACCGACAAAGAATAATAAAACAAAACACCGATGAAACCTATCGTTTGAGATGTTACCCATCGTTTGACTAGTGTCTCAGGACTTTTCTAGCCTCTTTGGAAGGATATTTCGTGAGAAAGGGAGGAAACCGACCACGAATTAATGTCGCCTTGATGTGGTTGCTTTTGTCCAAAGCCGACGGAAATAACTTTACCTCCTCTGGAATTTTGAAGTATGGGGTGGCCGAGCGGTTAACAGCACGGAGAATGGTCTCAGCAGTCCGAGTTCAAATTCCAGCTAAGACAGCTTGTGTTCCCTTGGTACTATTGCACTTGGGAAAGGCATGAATCCAACTCTTCCCCAGCTATGAAACCCTAGCTAACTGGAATGTGCACAACCTGTAAATTGGATACAGTTTCCCCCCGATATCCGAAAGTAGAGCATTCCCATAAAACCTTTGGTAATCCGAAATGGCGTAAAGTGAAGAAGCAATTATCAGTAATTTATACGGGAAAATGTTTGAGTACTCACTCACCGTAAAAACGGTGATTATGGTAAGTTAGGCTGAGTCGTTCGAGATTGGGGTGGTTGCAGGTACAGTAGACCAGGGGAGTGGAGAAGAATAGGGGGCGCCCTGTCTCTATAACTGCTTGCTGCAAAACAAACGCTGAACGCTATTTTCGCTTTTCTCCTTTTTTCGTAAAAGCCAAAAATAGCGTAAAATAAACCCGCGAAATGCGGAGGATATCTGTATTTGAAAAAAAAAATAGCTATTAAAAAGGCGAGATGCTTCCAATGAAATTTGAAAAGAAAAGTTTACCCAGCGCTGAAATCTACTCGGCATGTTGGTTGAAATTTACTTGGGTTAACATTGTTTGACACAAGGCCAGCTAAGTTGGAGATATTCTAAAAAGTGACAACTGCTTTAGATTTTGTGGTTTTTAGCATCAATCAGTAAAAGTTTAGTATAAAAGTATAGAAAATAGAAAGATATTACTATACTGACCCAAAACATTGATTTGACTGCAGCATGGTTATCTTATTACTCGCAGATCCATTGATGATTGAATGATACTCATGGTAATTTCTCCGTGCTAACAGCAAGTAAATACTCTATGCTGTACAACGACAATAAATACGAGCATTTAGCCAAGATCAACTTTATGTCTCTTTTTCAAAAGCCGGGACAAAACGAAAGGGTTAATGGAGGCTCCAAGGTAAACATGTTTGATTAGAAAATATTGTATTTCGTAAAGATTTCGAAAATGTTTGGCTAAAACATACAGAATGTTTGACTAGACAATATTGTATTTCGTAAAGATTTTGAAAACGTTTGGCTAAAAACATTCAGAATGTTTGACTAGAAAATATTGTATTTCGTAAAGATTTCGAAAATGTTTGGCTAAAAACATACAGAATGTTTGACTAGAAAATATTGTATTTTGTAAAGATTTCGAAAACGTTTGGCTAAAAACATTCAGAATGTTTGACTACAAACATTGTATTTTGTAAAAGCTCTTCAGAATGTTTGACTTGAAAATGTGTATCTTGTGAAGCTCTTCAAGGTTTTTGTAACCTTAAGCCAAATTAGGAAGTCACTCAGTGAGTAAAAGGTCAGTGAGTAAAAGGTCAGTGCGTAAAAGCTCTACAGAATATTTTACTAGAAACATTGTATTTTGTAAAAGCTCTTCAAAATGTTTGACTGGAAAACTAATATGTTGTAAAAGCTCTTCAAAATATTTGACTTGTCTTTGAATGTTGAATTTTATTACCAGAACGCCAAACAGATTGGCGAACGAAAACTTTCCTAAAAATATCCTTTTGTCAGAGTTTACGGCGCCGAATACATTCTGGCAGTGCAATTCTTGATCTTTGAACAAGATAAAGAACGGACTATGTTCAAAAGCTACAGCGTTGTATACACAATTTTTTACATTTGTCAACTTTTGTTTCTGTAATAAAACTATTTGTTTCCAATTGATTTTTCAAGTTAATCCACGTTAAAACGCCCGAAACAAAAATAAATAGCCATGGCATCAGAAATAAAACGAAAGATATCGTCCGAAATGCAATATAAATCATTGGGAAATGAAAAAGTTATAAATATATATATATATTGTCACATCCACAGACAGCGCTGTTTCGTCGTTTTTACGACTCATCAGTGTGGCTACTGACTATAAGTGCCTTGGTGCCCCGAGCCAGGATTGAAACCAAATATATATAAATAAGTGTTTACATTAGTTATAAACACTGTATAGTCTGCTTCAATACGTCACATTTTTTTTAATTTCGGGAATTGATTTTTAAAAAAAAGAATATGATGTAGTGTGACGTACAAAAGAATATTCATCTTTCTTCGCCCACTCTCTCTTCCCTTCATTTCTTATGAACGCTTTCAACCTATTCAAATTTGGTCTGAACGAAACAGTTTTTGGCATTCATAGACCTGTCGCCGTTCATCGCAGGTAAGAATCTCAGAGCAGTTAAAACTTTCCCTTTTCATCTGTTAATAGAACATATACATATACATATACATATACTATTCCGGCCTGATTTGTTTAGAGAAATAAGAATGCAATGAAAACTTATTAAACTGCTTCAAAATCTGCCGTAAAAATGAAAGGTAGAAGAAGACAATGCGTTTTTTAAAAAAAACTAGCACCGGTCTGGTTAGTCACTCAATAGCAACCATCACGTTATCAACGTCTTTTGGCAGCAAGCCGTGTTGGGGGTGATCAATTAAAACATTGGAAAAAGGGATGATCAATGGATAAGTTACTCCTCTCGCCTTTTATTGGATCACTAAAAAGCCCAACACAGCCGGGCACAAACTAGTGACCAATTTAGCATACATTTACATTGTATATCGAATCCCCCACTAAAAACCTATTGGGCGCGGGGGGGGGGGCAAAAAACAAAAAGAAGGTTTTTTTCTAGACATAATAAGGAGTAAATGTTGAAAATGTCAGCCCTCTGGTTCCATTGGTGCCGCCTGTGCGCGTGATACATACATACATACATAGCCTACCAGCCAGCTAGACAGCTAGACAGACCAACTTGAAAACAGAAGAAACCTATGTTGACAGTTTTGGTGAAAGTTTTGGTTGACATTTTCTAATAGTATGGATCGGCAATTCTACCTAGGAACAGGGCATATGTGCGCCCTCCCTAGGATCAAAGTGTTGCCCCCGCTACCCTGCTTAGGATCGAAGTGTAGTATCTGTGCGTCCAAGCGAAAGTTACGGACAGAGAAACAAGCAGGAAAAGTCACACTGTTCATTATATATATATAGACTAGTTAATACCCGTGAAAATATTCACGGATATATTTGAATTTCATAGCAAATTTGGTTCAGTTGAAGAGTCCATAGTTTCAAATAGTGGGAAGGGGGTACTTTTCTCAGCAAAATGTTCTACCCCTGAGTTAGAGACAAGTGTTATGGATAGTAAACCTAGAAAATCACACTGTTCATTATATAAGTATAGTAACTTCGCATGAATTGGTATCAGACCATCTATACTGGGAGATCCGATGAGGATCGAACTCACTAACAACGGCCAGCAAGATTAGTTTGTTGGTCATTGCTATACAACGACTGTCCTGATCTGTTTGGTTTTGTTTGCTTTTTTCCCATCTAGTTGTTAAAGCCCGTTGAAAATAAATCACTGATATATTTGGATTCAGATGTTTTTTTTTATAGAAAAGAATACTGAATTCGTTTACCGGGAATGGTGCGTAGTTTGAAACAGTGGGCAGGAAGTATTCCTTTTAGCAACACTTTACAAGTGGAATAGTTCAGTGTTACGGCCCGCGAACCAAGAAAATCACACTGTTCATTATTAGGTTAGATAATGTAGGCGAAACTGCAGAGGAGCGTGGAAAATGTGTTTTATTCCAGAAGACACGAATTATGTAACTTAAAGTTACCGAAAAACTTATTAATAGAAAGTGAGCATCTTTACTATATAAATCGGTAGATTTGGATGGACAGTGTCATTATCTGTATGTGGTTCTAAGTGCCTGTGCGTGCGACATCAGAAGACAGAATGTCCAGAATGGCCGGAGACAAGAGAGTCAAAAATCAATGAAACTTGACCAATTACGACCACAAATAATTCGTTTACTTTTCGGCAGACGATCATTCAGGATTTTTTTCTTTCTCGACGCCCCGAGATTTGAGTGGCATTTGTAACGAACGCCATTCCTATCGCTATGACAATATTCCCAATGCCACGTCCATTCGAAAACTGCTTTTTGTTGTTCATTGATTGGTGCGTACATACTTTAGATTCACGTGGAGTCCGTTGGTAAAAGAAGTTATAAAAATTGCAAGGATATACGATATCCATTTGCAATCCCACGCATGAAAATTGCGGTATAAGATCAGTTATTTATATCATTATCAACCTAAAGAGCGGCCCAGTCTCTCTCTCTCTCTCTACTAATATATATATTCTAGCTGCCTATATCTCATTTGTGGCATGTTGTGATATATACAGGTATGGTTGCTTTCTATGAAATAAAGTATTTGTTAAAATTTGATTCTTTGTTCAGAAATTAGTGATGTACAACAGTTAGCTAATAGATTATTTCCAATAAGTATATCTATAATATATTATTATCCTACTCATATTTATAAGTATAATTATCAATTGCTACATTATTTTATGTCACTAACCTTTTGTGCACACATTATATTGCTTTGTGCGCTGGTTGCAAAAACGAGCTTAGAGGGAGCGATGCCTTGGATTACCATTTATTCTGATTTTTACAGAAATTTCATGATGAAAAAGATCGCAATTCCCTGGAAGACTGCAAAATGCACCTAGAGCAGATCTTTGGTGAGAAAGATAAAAAAAAAAGTTCTGGGAGGATGGAATTAAGAAGTTGCCTGAAAGATGGCAGAAGATGGTGGAACAAGAAAGTAAATAGTTTTTCAATTTAGTTAATGTGTCTTTTGTTTTTACTAGTCCATGACCCGTCACTTCGCGGACGGTTATCATGAATATACAACAGTAAGCTCGGCTGATGGCTGCTACTGATACTATAAGTGTGACAGACATGGTAGGAAGGGAGAGGGGAGAAAAGAACGTTAGATAGTTTAATAAGAGGCTAGGAAGGTGGAGGGGATGATGGCTGCTACTTATACTATAAGTTTAACACACGCGGCTATTGTTATTAGAAACCCTCAACCAAAACTGACAACAAAGGTTTCTTCATTTTTTAAGTGGGTCTGTCTCGCGTACAAGCCGCACCAATGGAGCTAGAGGGCTGGAAATTTAAACATTTACTCCTTATTATGTCTAGAAAAAAGTTTCGTTTTTGTTTTTTGAAAATTCCCCCCACTCAAAAGAGGTTTTTTAGCAGAGGATTCAATTTACAGTATAAGTTTATGCTAAATTGGTTCCGTAATTTGTGTCCGGCTGCATATGTATGTATTGTGTGTGGGTGGAAGAGAGAGGGGTGGACATTTAGTTGGAAATCGTCAGCTGTTTTAAGGGATTCTGGCTATGTATGTGCCACGCGTACATGCCGCACCAATGGAGCTAGAGGGCTGACAATTTACTCTTTGTTTATGTGTAGAAAAAACACCTACCCCAAAATAAACTTTTTTTGGAGGAGGACAAATTACAATGTAATTTTTTGCTAAACTGGTTACGAAGTTTGTTTCCGGCAGCCGAAAGTAGTAACTTATTCATTGATCACCTCTTTTTCCAATTTTTTAATTGATCACCCCCAATACGGCACGCTGTCAAAACACATCGGTGACGTGATAGCTTTTATTGATTCAGAACATATACGAAAATGGCACCGCAATAGTTAGACTACATAAAGATACAAACAAGATAAAGATAGCAAAAGGAGTAAGACAAGGGGATACAATATCACCTAAACTCTTTACAGCGAGCCTTGAAAGAATCTTTCGGAAAACTGACTGTGGGTGGAGGGGGGTAAACATAGACGGAGAATATTTAAATCATTTGAGATTCGCCG
>VCCN01001489.1:327396-344661 GCA_006491835.1 Architeuthis dux | reverse complement strand
CTACAGGTACTGAAAGGCACCAGAAATATTTTCAAAAGAAAACAAAGAAAAAATTTAATTTATTTTTATAATACTAACATTAACAACAGTTAAAATTCAAAAATTTGCTTTGCATACTTTCTTGGAAAAAAGTTTCTCCCAAGCATCAGTAAATTGTAAGTTCTTGAGAACATCGTTTTTTAATTGCCATGAGAGCTAATCTGTTTTAGTCGTCCATAGATGTCACAAACCGTCATACAATATACGTATATATACAGTACAGGGTTTCTTTTTGCAGTAGTAGGTTTTATACAAAGAGTCAGCCCATATGCTAGGCAATAACAATCTTCTAAGCCAGCCGAGTATAGAAATCAACACCATATGGGAACCTCTAATAAAAAAGACAACACAAGACATGAGGCTTATAAACCCCAAAAACTAGACTCATTTGTCCAAGTTGGGACGGTGGCCTAGATAACTAAAGCGTTGGTTAAAAAGCGTCATCTGTAGGTTGTGGGTTCAATCCCAGGCAGGAGCACCACAACTGAAAAATTAACCACGAAATAATTTCTAGGACATGGATAGTGGAATGAGGACAGTATACCCCCGTGGATCAAATAAAGGGTTCAGTTCAATAGTTCCGGTAAGTTACCGACAAAACTTGACACCTGAGGAAGGCCGGAGGGTACATCGGCCGAAACGTTGTGAAAATGACAACCAAGATGAGGATCTCAGTCCGAACAATAGTATCAGTCATATGTACAATATATTAAACCCTTTTTTGAATAGATAATTTAGAGTACTCATTCTTTGATTCAGCAGTCACAAATGAAATAACTTTTTGATCAATCTCGGGAGGCCCTCCAGATGGTGGAGACCGTGGGCTACAGCTCCGTAAGCTCATGTCTTAATCTGGCAGTGCTTGTTTGTTGTAATAAAGACAACAATCAAAATCGAAAACTCAAAACTAAAGAAATTAGACCACTACATCTACCTGGGACAACGATTCGCCATGAAATCCTCAAAAAGAAGAATCACCCCAGGTTGGAAAGCTTTCGGTAGAGTTAGCTCAACATTCGAGAACAAAAAATCCCATTAGTCCTGAAAAGAAGGGTCTTTGACCAATGTGTCCTCCCAATAGTCACCTATGGAGCTGAAACGTGAAACCTAACCAAAGGATCGGCCCTCAAACTAAGAACGATGCAACGTGCACAAGAAAGGATCATGCTTGATGTCACATGGAGGGATCACAAGACTGCACAGTATAAATCCATTAGAAAACTCAAATGGCAATGGGCAAGCCATGTTGCAAGAATGTCAGACAACTGCTGGACATCACAACTCACAATGTGGATCCCCAGAGATCATGTGTAAAACTGTGGCCGGCAGAAAACGAAGATGGTATGACGATTTAGAAAAGGTTCCGGAGATATTGGCACTGTGACACCCATGATAGAGATCTGGCAAATCTTGGGGAAGGTCTATGTCCAACGACAGATGCTAAAGGGCTGATGATGAAGAAGATTCAAGTTAGCATAAAAGTCATCAGGTGGGAAAATCGGAAATCAACAGAACTCAAGTTCTGGTTGCAACTGCTTTTATCAAAAGATTAAAAAGGAATTAGTCAACAATTATTAGTATCAATTTTTAACTAGTATTTTCTTTCATCTTATTTGCAATAAAAAGAAACTGAAAGAAAGAAAAAAATTAAGATGAAAGAAAATACTAATCAATTAGCATTCCAAGGGAAATTATGAATCACTGCCATCCATATATGCTGTGTTGGAGGTGATCAATTAAAAAGTTGGGCTGTGATCTCTAAAAAAAAAAAAAAAAAAAAAAAAAAAAAAAAAAAAAAAAAACAAACACAACTCACACAGGCACAAACTAATGACCAATTTAGCATAAGCTTACATTGAAAATTGAACCCTCACTAAAACTATTTTGCAGAGGAATTTTCCAAAATTAAAAGCATTTTCCCTACTCATTGATACTAATGTATATGTGTGCAAAATTTCAAGTTTCTACTATGAACGGTTAGGGCTGGGCAAAGTCTGGCTACATATGAATGTGAACACATGAATAACCTAAACCTTTGGTAGTGGTGATTAAAAATTGACAATAATGATGCTTCATCTAATAAAAAATAAATATATATTGCAGCTACCAATGGAATTAGTGTTTACAAGCCTGGCTGCTGCATGGTCAAACCCCACTGAAGATGATTACTACAACCTTTGTAGTGTATATATAATAAATAAATTTGTAGATATATAAGACTTGTCAGTTTGGCCCAGTTGGTAAAAGAGCCGGCTACCAATAACTTGGTCGTGATTTCAAATCAAATTAATTTTATATAGGTTTGGTTCACCTTGACGGGACAGACAAACAGTGAAGAGTTACTCCCTTGAATTAGGTGAGAATTGTTCTTGTTATGGGGGTGGGGATAAAGTCAACTCCTACTACAATGATAAATAAATAAATAAATAATAATAAAAAATATTGCTGCTACAAATGGAATTAGCGTTTAACCCTTTATGAGGCAAGTGATTATATATGATCACCTGAGGACCCGTCAGCCACATGCAAATATTGTAGCCGCACAGACAACATAATCCGCTAGCTTTGCAAAGTACACCTGTGTTTGAGGCATACCACACCCAATTAAATTAGCCTGTTTTTGGCCAGCACAATAACATTTTAAAATCAATCCGGATGTGTTATTTCTTTTTTGTCAATATCAATTTTTTGTATCTATTCATTATATTGAATGTTATTCTTTAATTCTATGTTTTATTTAACTTTCTACTTTCTTTAATTTTTTAATATTTTTGGTCGAGGCACCATATATGATCACTTCATCAGAGGGGGTTTTGCCCCTATAAACAAGAAGAATTCTGAAAATATCTTGTAATTAGGTCCAGTTTAACACACAAAAAGGTTGTTTTGATATCTAAAATATTTTTAGGGGTGCCCTATAAAGGGTTAAAATGGTTCTTCCAACTGAAGAGCATTTAATTAAATACAATTATATCAACTCATTCATATTTGTAGCTATATTTACAGAAACCCTTAATCCAGCCTCTTTAGACTGGAAGAATTAGCTAATTCCCAATAGAAACCTAATTCCAAGTTCTCAATTAAGCTGAGAGTGTTTGACCATTTCTAGTGTCCTTTTGGCTTTTTAAAAAATAGAAAATAAATACAAATACAAAAATGCTGACGAATTGTAAAACTTGCCGATCCTATAAAAATGGTGGGTAATCAAATTTCCTGGCCAACTACCCTGATATTTGTTCAGTTTGGCGAAATGACAGCCGATGGTAAAAATTCTGGTGCTTCTAGTGTCAAATGTCATCAAGACAGGGATTGCTACTCGTTATATTAAAAAACTCAAATTAAGCAAAAGTAAACTGCTTTTTTCATACATGCATAGAATTTTCAGAGAACTGAAACTTCTTCATATTAACTCATTGCAATTGAAAGTAAAATTATTTTTCCAAATTTAAAACTTCTAAAAAATAAAACAAAACCACTGACAGAGGGAGGGTGGATGGATACAGCACTTTTGTCTGCATCACTTTAGCAAATATCAGTTTTGTCCGAAAAGTATCTCCAAAAGTTCAAGAAGTTCAATGACATTTTGTCAAATGGTTGGTCAGAGGCTAAGGAAGAATTGATGAAACTTTGGAGTGGATCCAGGGATTTTTTTTTTTTTTTTTTTTTTTTTTTTTTTTTTGATTTGAGAGATAATTTATTTTATTAAATTTTGGGACAGATCCTGGAATTTTTTTCCCCCTCTCAATTGAAAAGAAATCCTTGGATCCACACCAAAATTTCATCAATTCTTCTTTAGCCAATGGCAAACCATTCAACAAAATGTCATTGAAATTCATGAAAACTTTTTTGGAGATACTGTTTGGACAAAAATGATATTTGCTAAACTGATGTAGACGAAAATTTAATCCAGCCTCAAAATGGCTAAATGTTATCGTAGCTCAGTTGTAATGTGGTTGGATCTCTTGGTCCCAACACCAGCGTTATAACGGGGGACACCTGTACTTCTAAAGAATCCAAACTAGACAATATTACTAACACTAACCTATGTATTCATATTTCAGCTAACCTGTGCTCACGATATATTTTTTTCAGCTGTGTTCATTGTGACATGAACATGTCATCAAAATAAATGGCAAGGAAACCTACCTACGACCCATCATCGGTTGTATCAAGTGCAAAAATATTTGGCAAATGGCCTTGAAATACTGGGGTTTTTTTACGGCATATAACATAAAACTCAATGTTTGGAGGTATATTCTTGAAAAAATAAAATAAAACCCTCTTTTTCCCTGATCGTGATAGCCCTCCACACTATCAGGTTATTCTAATGCTCTTATCTATTCAAATCTATATTACCCCCCATAGAGAGGCTGGCTGTTTACATTATTTGCATAGCGCAGTAACGTTAGTAAACAACTGATAAAGCGTTTGCTACTCGAGACAAAAAGCGCATCTTATATACGCCAGAAAATACAGTAATTCTAATTTTAATCTAATTTAAGAAATCAGACACCAACTTCAGTACAAGTCCCGAATAAAAGGGTCATTCGTTTCCATCCTTCCGTACTCAAGTTTCGGCAATGATTTTACGAAGTCAGAGTGATTTTAACCAAAAGCAAAAGATCGCCAACTTTTTTTTTGTTAAACAAATAAGTCAAAGGGCGAGATAGAAAAATCGGCTATGGCCAACCACATCTGGAGAGAGAATGGCGACCATCTTCCTCTCTGGGAGAAAGTCCAGATTATTGACAGAACGCAGCTCACATCAAAATGTTGACTAAATCCATTAGCAAGTGCGGAGTTCAACCCAATGTGGCTCCCACTTCTCAACAGACCTAAATCCAACAAGACAAAGACACAGAAACACCTGGGCCCTGCACTATAAGGGTTACCCCCCTTAAAAATAACCTTGTTTTACACCTGAAGAAGCCAAATGGATTGGCCGAAACGTTGTGTTTACAAGACAAACAACAAGTCAAATCTCAATGATTTTTTCCTTTCAATTAATTCCAATGTCTTAGCCATCCCCTCCCCCTTAGACTGCTTTAGGAGGGAGGATGTTCAATTGATAAAACTTTGGGGGGGGGTTGAAGTGATCAGTTTAATGTTTTAAAAAATTGTATTTAAAGTTAAATGAATAAAGAAACTAAAGTTTCTTTTGCTTCATCTGTTCAACTATTTGCTACGAGACCGAGTCATGTTAAAGTGTTATCTGAAGTTATGCAAAAGTTGTGGCATTAGTATCCTCATTTTTGTTACTATGTTTCTGCTGTTGTACTCTCTGGCCTTCCGAGTGTTGTCTGATATCCCAAGTTGAAAGATGTGTCTCCTATTCAATTATTTGGACAAGTATCCTCATTTTTGTTGTTTCTATCACTGTCTTGGATTGCACATTCATGCGTGTATCATGTTCAAGTTCAGAGATGTATCATTTGTATCTCTCAAGTGAAAAACATAGCTTTCAGTTACAGCCAGAGCCCTTAAGCTGCTAGGAAGGTGATAAGCCATGCACATGCACAGATTGGGGTGCTTGAGCCCCTGTCCCTTTTCTTCTTCAGATCAAAAGTGCCCTTTTAGTCAAAATTCAAAAATATATTTGAATAGAAGACATTTCCAGCACTTGGTTTTCAGCCACTGGTTCTGCCTGTAGAACATAATCTCATTGTAATGAAGTTTATTTATCGCAGGCTCTCGAAAGGTCTGCCCACAGACCCGTAGTAAAACCTTTGTGGACCTTCAAGGATCAGCAGCCCTCAGTTTGGGAACTGCTGCACTAAATGTTAGAGAGCGCTATATTCAATTGAGCCCCTGTCCACCTCACTGTGATAAGCCAATATGGTATTTCACTATATACCTTCCTCACTTTGCTGTTAATTGGTGCCAATGCTGAGGACCAATGTCAGAATGGATGGCTCATCTGTGTTTAGCTATTCTGAAGCTGGCCTCCTTCGACGGATTGTTGTACATTGGCAGCAATGGTTTGTGATCGCTCCAGCTGGTGTAATTGCTGCCTAAGAGATAGTATCTGAACATCTCTCAACCCATGCTTGGGCTAAACTCGACTGGTGAATAAATCTTGTTCATTGGTTGTTAGGGCCCTGCTAGCGTGATCAAGGGTCACTCAACTCCCGTCTGATTTTTGTTGGTACATGCAGGCCTGGATGCCAACAGTCGAAGCATCTGTTACAAAGTGGGTAGTCCCTTGTCGGTCATACGGTCGAAATGTCGTTTTCTCTTTGATGAGCTTCTGGTATATCTCTTCGTGTTCTTTGTTCCATTTGAAACGGGTTTCTTTTGTTATTGGTTGTCGAAGAGGTTCAATTACCTGTTCGTAGGACTCTGGGGTATCGAATGCGAACATCGGTTTATATTGGCAGGTAATTGCTGACTATGACATGTATGCCTCGACGATTCTCTCAATCTTGTCTTTGAAAGATGGCAATTTTCTTTGATTTTTCATCAAGTCTTAGTTGGTGGTAGCCCCACCCCATGTCCATGTCCATTTCTGAAAAGACTTTCGCCTCTCTTAGTTTGTGACAAATTTCTTGAGGTGTCTGTAGGTGGTATTTGGTTCTCCCCATCACTGGATTTAATGAGCGGTTGTCAACATTCATTCAGATCACTCCACTCTTTTTCTCTGTAAATAAGACATTCATTACACTCTTGTGTGAAACATTCAGGTCAACATCTGTGATGACGTTTTCATGCCGTAAGAACTTTAGCGGGTCGGGACTGGCTGAAACTTTGTGTCATCGTCATGTGGAATCGGTGGCAGAGGTTTACCTTTAGTTTCTAACGGGACATTTAGACCTTTGTGTATCTTCGCAGGGATACAGTGTGTCTCTTAGTGATCGTTCTGGATCCAGCTCTTCAGATTGAAGCTTGTGTTTGTATGGTTTCACGTCAAAAGTCCAGGATGTACACTTTCTTTTTGAGAGCACTTAGAAACTCCAGCCAACCCAATTCACCTTGCTTCATACTCATTAGTTTGTGTATTCCGAGGGTTCGGTTGACTAGGCGAATTATCTCTTCCTTGGTCTTTTCGATAATTACCTCATAGCCGTCAGTGTCGAATTTGCCCTTTGCATGCGTCTTCATCTTCTTCCTGCCCAAGACTTGAGTAGCGTTATCTTTGTAAGATCATTCTCAGTTCCAATGAATCGCATTCGACTTTCAGCTTCATCTAGCCATTCCTCGAAATTCTTCAGGCAAGACATCTTGTTCATGCCAAGGGTGCATGTTCATATAGGTCCTGAGGCAGACAGGTGGTTCCCTGAAGGCGCCTTTAGCGCCACTATCAGTTCTATCAATTGTGTATCAGATAAAGTCATCATACAGAGATATTCAAGCAGACAAGAGTGAAATTCTTTCTTCTTGCTTGAGGGTTAGGGTTAGAGCGTACTATAATCACCCTTGATTTAGCTCGCCAAATACTCGCCACCAGTGTAAAGACGCAAGTTGTATGTAAGTCATAAGCACGATTCATCCAACCTCGATTGCAAAAGGCCACCTGCATTTATTAACAGGGCCCATAACTCTCGCAACCTCTTTCCAGAATCCTACAGGGGTTATCAATTAAAAAATTTGAAATGGGGGTGATCAATGAATAAGTTACTTATCTCACCTTTTGTTAGGCAGTGATCACTAAAAAGTTTGAATTTTTACCAAACAAGTGTGAATGCTGCCAGACACAAACTAAGGGACCAATTTAGCATAAACTTACAACCTGGGGGGGGGGGGATTTCAACAACAAAATAAATAAATTTTTAAAAAATTAAAAAAATTAAAAAGGTTCTTTTTAAGACATAATAAAGAGTAAATGTTTAGATTTTCAGGCATCTGACTATTAGAGCAGCCTGTATGCTAGATACATAGCCAGCCAGACCCACTTAAAAACTGAAGAAATCTGTTTTGGTTGATGGTTTCTAATATAGGCCTTTAACTTAAACTTTGCATTTTGAGAATTTATTTTTTAAAAAGCTTTTCTCGTGAATTCCTGCAACCTTTGTCTTCTTTCACATGTAAATTTGTGAAATAATTTTTAAAATAAACCATTCAATATATTTTAGAAGGTATTACTGTAAATTGTGGTGTACAATTGGACCACTAGTTTTTGAAAGATTTTTTAGGCTTGGAAATTTGACTTATACACCACTATTTATGGTAAATTTTAAAAAATATCCTCTTGCAGACCAGTTTAAAGTACAGTGAATCCTCCCCCACCAATATGATCGGTTATTAACTTTCTTGACATGCATCTAGCAAAATATTGTGAGAAAAAAGAAAAAGGATAGACAAGGAGGGGGGGTGCAAATCCCCATGGGCCAAAGAGACACTTTTACTGGACATCCTTACAAAATTTACCGCACAGTCAACAGGCGTGGCCAATTTCTCTGCAATCAAAACTAAATATTCATTTTGTTGTAAATATTACCTCTGCCAAGTTGGAGAGGTATATGTATACGGTCACATCCGTCTTTCTTTCCATCTATCCACAAGGTATCTCCAAAAGTACTCAATGGATTTCAATGAAGTTTTGTAGAGGGCCATCCCTATCCGACAAAAGGAAGCAACCCACATATTCCTCAAATGGAGATAATTAATAAAACGCATTTCTTTTATGCCGCACTTATATTGAAGTTTCATTTTAATTATTCTTATTGGGTATAATGGAGCTTCTCTCAACTTAGAAAGGCCAATATTTATTTTTTGAAAAATGCAAAATGGTAAAGAGAACTAGCTTCTTGCTTCTTTCTGTCGGAAAATGAGATAATAAAATTTGTGGGTTACTTCTTTTTACAGGTTTTTTTTTTTGTTGCCAAACAAAAAAAATTTTTATTCTGTCAAAAAGACAAGTTTTGGTGCCATGAAACAGTTTTTGGACTTAACTCATGAGTAGTGGGGTAAGAATTGGTTACATTTTTGGGCAGATCGAGGAATATTTCTTCGCAACATTTGCCCCCCCCCCCCCATACATTTATGTATACACTGATATCTGTCCTACAATATCTCCAAAAGTTCTTAAAACTTCAATGAAATTTGGTGGGAAACGAGCTACGGAAGAAGTGATTAAATTTTGAGGGCAAATCCATGCACAATTACCTCCCCTAATTCATAGTTATATGTCAACACCACATAATATCACCAAAAGTTCATGTCAGTCCACACAATATATCCAAAAGTTCTCAAAGAATTAAAATTAAATCTTGAAGGGTGAGCAATAGGCTATGGAGGAAGTAATTAAATGTTGAGGCGGATCCAGGTACAATTACTTCCCTGATAATGGTATTAGCAGAGGTACACACTCAGTTCTTTCTAGTTTATAATCGATTCTGAAAAAAAAAAATGTATTCTGCACAATTTCAAGGAAGTAATTATCTTCGCTAATTCCTTAAAAGTTGGGGATCTCAATTTAATCCAAGTGACAACTCTTCTTAGTGCAATGGAGAGGTGCAACCTGGAGAAGCTGGTCCCAGGAACTAGACATTGACATACTTTTGGGGGTGACAGGAAAACCCTGTTCTAGAGGCTGGCTTTATTCATTGGTGCATCGAACACAAATTGGTCAGATTTCTGAGCGATGCCAATTGAGGAAATTTAATTCAACGCAACCAAAAAGTTGCTTTTATCGAGCAACTTTTTGGTTGCGTTGCGTATAAAGGGCTTCGTTCGAGAGAGCCATAAAAGGCGGGGGGGGTGGGCTTTGAGAGAAATATTATCAAAGTTTCTTTCGGGACACTTTCCCTTCCCCCATTAGTCATGTTAATTTTCTGAGATCCCAGGAAATTTCCAGCCCCCAACCCTAATTACGGTAACACCCCTTTATCATAGGCCATAAACAGAAGGATTTTAGAATATAAATAAAAGCGTTTTAAATATCTATAAAAGTCCGTGTGTCCCATTTTTAATGAACTGTGTCTTGAGGGAAGATATATTTCAAGATAAAAACTTTAATAATTAGACTGGGAAAAGTATAAGAGAAAATTTCTTTAGGATGATTATTTCAAAATTTGTCACTTGTAGATCAACTTTTTTACTTTACAAAATATGCATGGACGCCATGACTAAGAAAAGGATTTAGGTGATTAAGAAATACTTCAAGATATGTTATTTCATTTATTTTATTTTATCTTATTTTTTAAGTGATATACACAGAACTATAAAAATATTTTTTAGTCAAGTGGATTGTTTGCGCCTATCATAAAATACTTTATGACGATAATGACAAAATTGGTATGCATTGGTATGCTGACCTACTTAGGACGTAACTATGGTAGGCCATTTGTGATATAAAGGTAAACACGAAATTTTATAATATACAGAAATGATCCAGAATTTTAAGACTTTAAAAAGAAATTTTTAAAAAATGGATATTCGAAAGAATCCGAAAAACATAACTAAAATAAACCCGTAATTTATTTTTGGAAGAATTCCCAGCTATTTCCTTAACTCAGAACAAAAAGATTTTACTTCCGTGAATTAGAGACTGAGTACGTTGGATTTCTGCAAGTCTTTTCTTTTAACACTGAACTTGAAACTGGTAAATGATGTTTACTCACATAGCAAATATAACGGATACGAATTAAAGTCATTTATTTGATGATATATAAGACTTTTTTTTTTGTTTCCACACACGCACACAGTGTAATTGTTTTGAAAACCTAATATTTTCATATCTATTAAGAAACGGAAGAGGGAACAACATAGAATTCAATTGGGACCGCTTTCCCGGAGTGTGGAAGTTTCACACCCTCGCACACTCGATGTTAAAAAACAGCGCACGAATAAAAAGAATTCATGACAGAAAAACAGAAGTAAATACATAAATTATAATATTGCCTCGCTACATGAATTTTCAACCGATCGCATGTCTACGTGACATCAACTGAATTCCTATCTGGACTGACTCCCTTCCGTTACATTGTTCCCAAAGGCGTAGCAGGGGGTTCTCAGTGCCCGGGGCAGCTGTGCAATATCCTAGGGGAGAGCATAATAGGCTAGAGGAAATTTTGCGCCCCTTCACACCCGCGCCCCCTCTCGCTATGCCTTTGGTTGCGCCCACAATATTTTCATAAGAAACATAAGAGTCCGTTTTAGTGATCTTTAAACCATCACTTATTCCACATAACCGTGGATATAGAATTCAATTTTCAGAGAAGATTTGAGAAAATAATGGACATCGTTCGTGGATCAGGATTTGTTTAGTTACTGTTTGATATTGGAATTAAATTAATAAAGGCTTAATTTTAAAATTTAAGCCAGTGTACCACATGTAAATGGGTTTGGAAAATGAGATGTAATATAATAATCCAATAATTTTAAATTAAAGTTGGCCATGGAGCATACTAGGGTTTCAACAGGAAGGACACTACTTAAAATTGCCCTAATTTCAAGACGAGTGAAAACCTTTTATTCGAGAGATCTTGAAAAGGGGAGATTTTAAAGCGGACAAAAGTTTTGAAACTTTCTAGACACGAAAACGAAAGAAACATAAATACATGTGTGACTTTAGTCTTTGCCAAACCAAAGTTATTTAAACCTTACGAATTTTTAATTCTGGAAAGATTTGAGTGTTATGACGGTTATGGTCGTCCGTAATTTGATTATGTGACACCATTCGAAAGGTGTGTCACGATTTTTTTCCTGAGCCCAACATTTTTTAAAGTTAAAGAAAAAAGTGAGAAAGGAGTCTAAACCATATTATTGCTTTTCAAAATCAGTTTTATATTTTGGCAATGACAACGACGGAACGACCCGTCCCTAAAACTTTGAAAACAGAATAAAACTTCCAAGGAAGACTTACGTGGGGAGAGCCATTCCCAGATTGGCCTGTACTCGTAGGAAAATATGTACCAACAACCTCGGTAGCGTTTGCCTTGGTAATCCTTGTAGAACGTATAGTCATTGAAGCAGACTTCCCAAAGTCCAAGTTTTACAAACTTACTGTCTGCCTGTTCGAAGGATTCCATCCAGTTGGGACTGGAAAAGGCCATAACCATACAAAACATTGCCACGCCCGAAAGCACAAAGCCGAAAACGAACATCCGACTATTTTCCGCCATTTTGTCGTTTAGTTTTACCTGGCGCACCCTGTTAAGATGGCCTCTTTTTTCTTGATTGGTCGTTGCTTTGTGCCGCTCGCTTGTGTTACCTGTGCGACCCACGGCTCGCTCGCTCTCTCTCTCTCTCTCTCTCTTCCTCTGCTCTCCTCGAGATAAAAAGGAAGGTTTGAATACCTGACTAGGTTGTTTGTTAGTTAGTTGGCTAGCTTGTTTCAATTTGTGTCGTTGACTACTACTGCTGCTGACCTGGTGGCGCAAACTTAGACGAGAGACTTAGGTAGTTGGCTTTCGACTCTACCTGGATTAGTCGACTCTAACCAGGCGTTGGGGGTGTAACAGGTGAAATGCAAATTTGCCTAGTTTTTAAAACTGGCTATCACAGGCTTCAGGTGAAATTAATTCACAGACATTAAATAAGTTTAGTCTAGCACTGTAGTTCTCAAACTCTTTCCACCGCGGACCACTTAAAATATGTGCGGCCGGACCACTAAAGAGTTTTGGTTGATTAAAAAATGAGCCATCACAAGTTTTCAGAAACTACATTTATTTCAATGACTTTTAATTCAATGACCTTTTGAATGGTTCTCGTGGGCCACTAGTGATATGCCGACAACACATAGGGAACCACTGGTCTAGTACAGCCTTTTTCAACCAAACCACCATTGTTACGCGGAAATGTTATACGTGAAAAAAGCTGTTTCCGGAAAAGTGCCCATCAGGAAATCTGCTCATCTCGAATTTATCAAAGGAGGAAAAGTGCACATCAAAACATAATTTATTTGCACATCATATAGTTTCCGGGGAAATTTTATAAGGCTGTATTAAAAACTATTGGCGCAACTTAGAATTCCAATTGGGACCACCATCGCTGAGTGTGAAATCAAAAGAAATAAGCTAAGAAAAACAAACAAAAATTCGTTATTAATTTTTCCTCGTTTTTGCTAGAAAGTAAAAAGCACACGTTTTTTTTTGTGTAAAAAAAACAAATTTTCATTAATTAAAAATAAATAAGAGAATTCATGAAAGAAAAATAAATAGATACATTATATTTTTATTGCTTTGAATAAATTGTATGTTAAATTGTTTTGCCTCACTTATTTCACACTCAGAATTCCAATCGGGACCACCTTCACTAAGTTGTGCCAAAAGTTTTTATAAAACCTTATAACATTTTCCCGGAAACTATATGAAGGGCAAATTATATTTTGATCAGCACTTGATTCCTCCCTTGAAATTTGAGATGGGCTGATATCCTGAAGGGCACTTTTCCGGGATCTGAAAAAAAGTAACTGATTTCTGCTTCATTTGTGTTCTTTTTAACGAATATCAGTCCCTGTCTTGAAACATCAGAATCTTAGCTAAGTAAAAACGACCATTGGCTGTCATTTTTTATAATCATTATAAATTTCAGTTTTGTAAAGGAAAAAATTCTAAAAAAGCCATTTCAGATCTAGTTAGTCACTCAATAGAAACCGTATTGTGACCAACATCTTTTAGTAGCATGCTGCGTTGGGGATGATCAATTAAAAAGTTGGAAAAAGTGGTGGTCAATGAATAAGTTACTTCTCTCGCCTTTTGTTGTGCTAAAATCACTAAAATAGTGTGAATTTTCAAAACACAAGCATGAATGCTGCCAGACACAAACTAAGGGATCAATCTGGGATAAACTTACATTACAAATTGAACCCCCACTAAAAACAATTTTGGGAGGAAATTTTCAAAAAACAAAAAAAATGTTTTTTCTTGACATAAGGAGTAAATGTTTAAAAGCCTGTATGCATGATAGATACATAACCACCACCACTGCTTAATTTAAGAAGCATATATGGGTGGCGGTGGTTCATAATTTCCCTTGGAATGTTTTATTAAACTTAGCTTAGTTTGGCACAAGGACAAATGGAAGGGTAATGAGGATTAACCAGATTGTGATACACCAACATATTTGTAAAAGTTTTACCTGTGTTGAAAATCAGCATTCAAAATTCTTGCTTTTACTTAGGTTTGAACACAAACCACTGACACAGATTGGAAATACACAATGACATCAGGCCTTTTTCTATTAAAAATAACTTGTTTAAGATTCGGTTTACACTTGTAGTGTACTTTTGTAGGAACATGTATTTTTTAATCACTGCTACCCAAAACACTGGTTTATTGCTGGGTTTAAGTTATTCATGTGTTCTGACATTTTCTATGTATCCAGACTTTGTTCATAGTAGAAACGTGAAATTTTGCGCACACACTCCCCTCAATGAGTAGGGAAAATGTTTTGTTTTTCGAAAATTCCTCGCCTAAATAGGATTTTAGAGGGGGTAAATTTGTGCTAAATTGGGCACTAGTTTGTGCCTGCTTGCTTTTTGAAAATTCAGACCTTTTTTAGTGATCACAGCCAAACAAAAGGCGAGAGAAATAACTTATTCATTGATCACCCCGTTTTCAAAATTTTTAATTTATCACCTTCCACACAGCATATATGGGTGGCAGTGATTTATAATTTCCCTTAGAATGCTAGTTTTCTCATGTACATTGATGTGCTTTGAGCAAATATGATCTTCATTTCTTATTTGAGAAAGTTTTAAAGTGGAAGCTTGTCAATTGGATCTAAAGTGGGGGTTCGATTTACAATTTATCTATAATGCTAAATTGGGCCCTTATTTTGTGTCCATCTTTATGCAAATATAACTGTAATTTACAATGTACATATAATGCTAAATTGGGCCCTTATTTTGTGTCCATCCTTATGCACATGTGGCTGTGAATTTTTCCATGTATTTTGATTTATTTTGAACGAATATGACCTTCATTTCTTTGGGAAATTATTTAGGGTTAAAATTTTGTTAATATTTTTTTATTTGCATAAAGACGGACATAAAATAAGGGCCTAGTTTAGCATTATACGTACATTGTGAATCGAACCCCCACTTTTTCTCAGAGGGCTTGATTTGCCCCAAAATTTAATATTTCCACAGTTTTGCCCGAATTGCACTGATAAAAAGAAGCTCTTCATTTGGAAACTCAATGATATTTAGTTTTTCTTCTAAGCTTAGCACTTTTACATTAAGGATTTTGGCCATTTTCTTTTTAGCGTGTTATTGGACTGAAACGTCTATCTAGCGGATCCCGAAATTTATCAAGGGAGGAAAAGTGCACATCGGCACATCAAAACATAATTTTCCCATCATGTGGTTTCCGGGAGGGTTTTATGGGGTTTTATTATAAACTTTTGACACAACTATGCTTTTCTTTCATGAATTCTCTTATTTCTTTTCATTTTTAATTTATAAAATTTGTTTTTTTTGTTTTTTTACACATTCTTACAGTTTTTGAAATCTACTCCTGAGGTTAACAAAATCAAAATTCTAATACTTCAAATTCATTTTCTTTCTATAAGATAGAATCTATAACAGAGTAGTAATAATAGAATAATAAGTAATAATGAACCATGAGTGAAACTGCACTTCGTTAGCTTTGAATAAATTGTTTGCTCCATTGTTTTGCCTTACTTATTTCTTTTTATTTCACATTCAGAATGCCACCTGCTCAAAATTGTACACTGTTTTTCCCGTATTTGGCAGGTTGCCCACCTTGTCCCATTGGCTTGTATGCCTATACTGATTTTGGTGACAATAACCGACTGATAACATTATCCATAGCTTACTCTGAACTATATTTAAAAACAAAAGGTACATTCTTGTAATTGAAATAAGTGTTCATGCTAACATTAAATGACCTATTTTTCATCACAATTAATGACATGTTTCAGAAATGGGTAAGCATTTTATTTTAGGAGTAAGCCGTGATGATCACCAGAGTGTGAAAAAGCATGGGAACACAGTAATGATCCCTTGTAGCGGTGCACCTGCTCATCGGGAGCCACAAATGAGAGATCTATACTATTTTTTATTGATAAATAAACATTGAATGCAAAGTCTTATTTGCTTCTTTATTGGGCAATCATTACCTTTCCTGTTTCCATATGGCCGCCGCTTCAGCTATCAGCGGAATTGCCCTAGTCGTTGGCTGCTGCTGATGGTGATGAAGCTAAAATACTAACCCTAATGACTCTAAACTCTAAAAATAGCAACACTAACCCCAACCCCCAACCCCAACACTAACCCGTATGCTAAAAATGTTATGATATCCTACCACAAAACGGTTATTCCGGGGTCAGACACCTGTGCGGAATAGGTATATTGCGTCTGTGTCCAAAACAGGATATGAGGACCAGGAATGACACCTGCTTAGGCGTTCATGAAACCTATAAAGCAGACCCGAACGCGGGCAGAAATCTTGACATTCAAAGAAGAGAGACATCAGCAGAGCCGGAAGGCCCGAGACCGCTGTCCTTGTTGGGGACAGACAAGAGAGACCCAAGCAGCCAGGAGGCAGACCGCCTAGGAAGACATAAGACCAAGTTTCTCCTGTTGGGAACGGTCTCTCGGCACACATCATCTCTCTCCCACTCTTCACTCTCCGGCCGACAAAGATGTATGTTATGTAATAAAAATATATCCAGATATTTTTACAAGCAAGTCTTTGAGTTTCCTTTCTATCCAAGTCCAGGACATTCACCCCGCTATACAACAAAAACACTAACCCTAACTTATCCTTTGTTCATTTGTATTTATCAAGCTTTTGCCCGAATAAAAAAACTGAGAAAAAAAACAAAAACACTAGTCTCTTGAACCACATGAAATTTCCCAATATCAGTAGACCACTTAAAGAATGAAAAAAACCTGAAATTGCTGTTCTAAGGAATCTTTTTGTCTCTTTCATTGACTTTAAATTTGCCATCAGCAGCAGCGGGGGACTTCCACTATCAGAACAGCTGAAGTGGAGGCCATATGGAAACTGGAGGGTTATGATAGCCCTTTATCGGTTAATTCGAAATTTCAGTTAAAAACAATGTGCAAAATTTGTGCCATTGGCAAAATTTTAGCATAAGCATTTGGGAGGCACATTTGGTCAGAATTCTGCGTCACAAGGCACAAAATCACTTTATCACACCCTGATGAGCAGACCTCAAACCAATGCAGCTTCTGATTTTCTGTCAATTCCATTTGTCCAATTTTTTTCTCTTTTCCTCTCACAGCCAAATGATGAGAATCGGTTATAAAAGAAACTTCAAAGGTTGTTGAAAGAGCTCACCTTCGAAATCCTTTCT
>VCCN01001489.1:309423-322771 GCA_006491835.1 Architeuthis dux | reverse complement strand
GTAACAACCCTGCTTTCCAACCCCTGGCCCGCCAGTCACTCACCTTTTGTTTCCTTAGGACTATACGGAAAGGAGTGCTTGGAAATTACCATTGATGCACTGTTAAAAGCATATTAACAGCTAGTCAAGTGGTGATTTGGTGGGAGTGTAGCTGAAGCCAGACGCACAAGGGTAAATTTTCAAAAGAATCAGGTGTCCGGGTGTAAGACTTGGGATGAGGAGTTACCAGGCGCCACCGTGTGATCCCGATGATAGGGAATCGGTCTTCACAGACAGACAAAGTCGTTTTTCGCCCGGCCTTGTCCCCACTAATGAGAATATAAGTGGGATCAGAGGTGAATTTATGGACATTTTCCTCCGTGGAAAGGCGACCCCAAATTTGATTGCGCCAAAGCCGGGGTCAGAATAAATTGACCTTGTGACTCCAGGGTTAATCCAAAACACGTGTTCAGTATATATATATATAATAGGTTGAGGAAAGATTTTCCAGCATTTTGTTTGACAAAATCTTTTATTTATATAAACTCATTGAGGTGCAGAGTGGCGTAATGATTACCGGCACGGAAATCGGAATCAGCAGACTATGTTCAAGTTTTGGCCAAGGGTATTTATGTTCGTTTCGCATTAATGCCCTTGGGAAAGGCATGAATCCACTTCTTCCCCCAGCTATGGATAAATAGCAAGGCAGTTGGAGCCCTTTAGCCCTGTTTCGGCCCTCCATCTAAGAGAAGGTTACAGAAAAAAACCTACAACTTGGCAAGGTGGAATGAAGGGCATCCTATAACATCAGCTTTGTGGGTAACTGAGTTCGGTATTTCTGAGATGAGGTGTTAGTATTACTGATACTATTGTTGGGACGGTGGCCTAGATAGCTAAAGCGTTGGTTAAAAAGCGTCTGACTGTTGAGTCATCTGTAGGTTGTGGGTTCAATCCCAGGCAGGAGCACCACAACTGAAAAATTAACAACGAAATAATTTCTAGGACATGGATAGTGGAATGACGACAGTATACCCCCGTGGATCAAATAAAGGGTTCAGTTCAATAGTTCCGGTAAGTTACCGACAAAACTTGACACCTGAAGAAGGCCGGAGGGTACATCGGCCGAAACGTTGTGGAAATGACAACCAAGATGAGGATCTCAGTCCGAACAATAGTATCAGTAAAGCTTTGCGGGTATCTCTATAACATGCTAATTCAACCCTGATAATCTGTTCTGCAATATCAGGTTTTGCTTCGAGAATGAGATTTAGTTCCTCGATGCTACCAGCTGGCACTCCCCAACTCAATGTAGTTGCTCGTATTCCTTGCTTTCTTAATTTTTTTATTTTTTTGGTCTTCAATCCATGCAAATTTCATGAGCTACGAGGAACTTATCAACAGTTTTCGTTATTCTGTCAGGGGTGTTTGCAAATGTTGCGTTATGTAACACCATATCGTTTCTTAAAGATTTTATCTTGAATTTATGATTACGGCTTTTAGCAACGCTAGCTTGACAATCAAATACAGCTAATTCTTGCTCACATATAATGTTGTTTGATTGTAAGTCTCTTTATTGATCTGACGAAAGCATGTAAATCTCTGTTGCCCTTTGTTTGTCTTTGTTATTATATAACCCAAAATCATATTGCCTGCCACATTGTAATTCAATAGTCTTTTCTGCACCAGCAGTTCTACCTCAGTATCTGATGATGGTGTTTCTATATTTATGTGTCTATAATTGACAATGTATGAAGCTAATGTATCCATTGAACCATTCAATAAGTCCTTATGGAGTTTTGGAAAATATTTTGCACAGATCATCTTGTGTTTCAACAATGGAAGGCTTACTTTGTATGTAAAATAAGCAAGAGCACTTAGCTCAATGATATTACTGTCATATGAGGGGGTCAGAGTGGTTTAAAGAATGTTTTATTGACAAATATAGGAAAATCGGTCGAAATATTGCATTTTCGTACTTTTGCACAGCAAATATCTTTAAAATAGTTTTGTAGTCAGTCAAGGCTACATTTTGATATTAGCTGGTATTCAGTTGTTTCCCAGATGGTGACCCAGTACCTCCTACCCCTACATAGTATCATTAAGCCATTAAAATATTTTCCCTGGGTTTCTATAACCTTAAACCTTCAAATAGTTCTTCGGACAATTAAACTCCTTGTTGTTTGTGTTCTTAACACAACATTTCAGCCAATTCATTCTTCGGACTTCAGGTGTAAAATCCGAGTGTGATGGGGTAAACAGAAGTTTTTTAATTTCAAAGGAGGTAACCCTTATAACGTAGGATTCGGGTGTTTCTTTGTCCTTGTCTTATCGGGTTTGGGCCTCCTGAGCAGCAGACACCACATCGGGTTGAACTCCGCACTTGTCTGACTAATGCATTCAGTCAACATGTTGATATGAGCTGCCGCCTTGATTTTTCTCTGCTTCCAACAGCGTTCTCTGTCAATAATCTGGACTTCCAGCCCAGATTATTGATGGCCAAAATGTTGTGTTAACAACTCAAACAACAAGAAGGAGTACAATCGGCCAAAGAACTATTTGAATGTTAATGACCCTTCTCAAAACTATAGAAAAAAACCTTAAACCTCTTTTCAAGCAAGTTGTGTATTTCATCATAAAGGAAAGATTCCAGTTTTGATTCAATGAATTCTTTAAAAGTTTCCTTGAAAAATTCCACATAGAATTCACAAATCAAACCGGAATCTTTTGATATCTTGAAACACGAGCATTCGATTTTGGAAATCCAGCAAGTCTGAAGCAGAGGTTCAATACCAGCCTCTTGAGGTGGGCCCGCCTCAAGAGGCTGGTATTGAACCTCTTCTTCGAATGCCAATGTTGGGTAAGTCTCTGAGATAAATCTTGGATTATCTCCCCTTTCTGGCCAATTCTGGCACCCCTGTTTTGAAATTGTTGGATCTGTTGAGCTGATCAGACAATAAGTGTTACATGGAGTGGAACAAGTGGCAGAAGGTGACAGGTCTGAAGGATACACTACATGTGAAAGAACTTCACATCCAGGCTCCATGATCGTTTGCTGCATCACATTTGCAACCTGAGGACCTGCAGCAAAATCACCAATGAACTTTTTTGCCTAGAAAAAAATATTTTCTCTACCAATCCGTCATTCACACATGCCAATTACTCACTGTGGTCAGGGCTGGCGCAAGGGTTTCATGCACCCAAGGCAAGACTTGAAATTTGTGCCCCTGGTTGTATTCTAGGTTCACCTAATGGACGGGCTAGCCCTGACTGTAGCATAGATTATATCTCCTTCTGGCCAAATCTGGCAAGCCTGTGCTTGACCAGTTGACTGTCTTTTCTTTCTCACATCAATCTAAGGAATCAGATTGGATTCATTTGTCCAAAGATCAAAGAAACAAACAAACATAAGTGTCACAAAGAAAATCAGAAGCAGATTTTTAGATGTGTCCAACACATCTCTATAAGATACATGTAGGTTGGTCAGTCCCTGATATGTTAAATATCAATTTTCTCAGCCATATCATCTTTAAGGTGAACCATCCTCATCTTCCTGCTACTACTGCCACAATTAGTAATGTTAAATATCAATTTTACGAGCTGTGTCATGTTGGATTGATATGAAACTTGGTCCAGACCTTCAGGTGAACTATCCTCATCTTCCTGTTCCTGTTCCTCATCCTGCTACTACTGCCACAACTAGTAATGTTAAATATCAATTTTCCCAGCTGTGTCATGTTGGATTGATATGAAACTTGGTCAAGCCCTTCGGGTGAACCATCCCCATCTTCTTGCTACTAATGCCACAACTAGTAATGCTAAATATCAATTTTCCCAGCCGTATCATATTGGATTGATATGAAACTTGGTCCAAACTTCCAGGTGAACCATCCTCATTATCCCGCTATTATTACCATGGATGGTGGACGCATCGTTGAACTTATCGTTCTTGTTTTTCTTTAATACGTGAAAATAAAATAAATCAATAATTAATAATTCATGCTTTATATCCCAAAACAGAAACAAACTGCCACGATTTCAATAACCCTCAAAAATAAATGTATTTATTTGTAATTGTCGGATATTGATTGCCAGTTTTTATTTTTAGTTGTTTACTTTTTTCAATTTTCTGATTAAAATTTAACGCCTTTTTCGGTAGTCCCTACCACACTTGGCCTCGCAGACACAGATTTTTGCATTCCCTCAGGACCTCATTAAACGATTATTGCCATTACAGCTCACAGTATTTTTGTTTGCTAAATGTAAATAAAAAAAAAAGTAAAAAGGCATTTTGGCCACTCGGCTGTTATTATTTTATTGAGATACTAACCTAGGGTTAGGGGTTAGGGGTTAGGGTTTATCAGTCAGTCAGTCAGGGCAAAGGTTAGTCTGCATTGGGGACCTTTAACATTTTTGTACCTTTATCAAGCAAACAAAATTACGGTGAACTGTAATAGCTATAATTATTTAATGTTGTACGAACTAACGAAAAAGAGTGCTACTTCAATCCGATGGTCCGCTTTGGGATGTTTCTTACGTCACAGAAACATGTGTACTAGTAACACCAAAAGTATGGCGAATGCACACAGTGATGCCTTTAATAAAATAATGTCACATTATTTCTGAATGGTACTGCACGCCATAAAAGGGATTACTCTTTGTCAATGCTATTTTTTTAATTATTTAAATTGTTTGTTTTCAAGTTTAATAAATTAAATTGTTTGTTTTGTTTGTTCTGAATTATAAACGATCTAAATAATAATAATAATAAGAAGAAGAATAAATAACAATGCGAAGAGAATTCATCTACTCACATTTGGCGTTACTACTAAGCATGTTTCTGTGACGTACTAGCATAACAAAACGGACCATTGTATTAAAGTAGTAAGTACCCGAAAAAGACCCAAAATTTACACCAAAACGCAAAAAATAACAACAGCATATTGGAAGAGTGAAATGCACAAAAGGGGTGGAGGAGCGGTTTTTTTTCTTTCTTCGACATGACAATGACATACAAATGCAATAATATTGATCATAAAACGAACAAAAAAGCCAAAGTACACGAGTACGATTAATATGGGTTTTTATGTAGTACGGTTTTAAGGTATTACTATACAAATCAATGTAACTATTAAGTATAAGCTGGGGGAAAAACACATTAAATTATAATAAGACCTTGTACTGTGCAGTTTTGAATAGTACGGAACATTTGGGAACGAATTAACTGCACTAATCAAGGTAGACTTGTAATTTCAATGACTCACCTGGTAAAATATATTCCCTCAACGGTCTGAGATAATCAGAAAAGATCCACCAACATCCCCGGTAGGATTTCGAGGATGTAATCAGACGATTATTATATCCATTGTAGCAGACTTCCCAAAGCCCAACCGAAACGAAGTCGTGCTGTCCTTCCTCATGGCGTTGGATCCAATAAGAAGTAGAAAAACTGATCAGCATAAATATAGAAGCCATGATCGAACCCACCATGCCACAAATATAAAAGATTTTCTTATAATCTCTAGTTTTCGCCATGATTTAGCTCCACTTCACTTTTTTTTTTGACTTTCTGATTTTTAGTTAAAAAATGTCTCTCAACAACTGGACAAAAAGTAATTACAAGAAAAGGTTTTCCAACCAAACAAGTCCTGATTAGAATCTGCTGGACATTAGTTGTTTATTTTCAAATAAATGTGTTATCTCTTTTCTTCTTTCTCTTCATCATCGTTGTGTCATGATGGGTAGGTATATCCCGGTTTCCCATAACGTTGTCCAACCTGGTAGCTATGTTCAGGTAAGGCAGTTCCTGTTTGTTAAATGAAGACGATAAAAAGGCAGTCCGTCATAAAATGACCCAATTATTTAAACAGGTAACCAGCGTATGACGCCTATATTTTATGAAATGTGGAGAAAAACACCTGAACTGGTCAGTTCCATCAATATTTGTATCAACCTTTAGCTGTGCAACTTGTTTTTGTTTTTGCTGGGTAATTTTTTATTTTTTTTTGTTTTTTTAATTCTTTTTACTACCTATCTAATCTCGAACTGTGTAGAGAGAGGAGAAAACAGGTTCGAATATAGATAAAGAAAGAAAGAATGATTAATTCAGGTCGGAGGAGGAGGAGGAGGAGAGAAGTAGGAGGGCGACGCAAGAAATACAGGTAAAAAAGGTAAAAGGTAGATATGAACAGGATTTCTGAATGAGTTGGGGGGAGGGGTTTGTAAAGTATAAAAGAGAGGGGCGAGAGTGAAAAGATAGATAGTTAATGGGAATAGCAAAGAGAGGGCGATGAACAAAATAGACCATAAAATAAATTACATTTCTGTTGTTAAAGCCAATTTATTAATACTTGAAATTATTTGGGTTTTTATTCATAAAAATCTCTTTATCTAGATATCCCAAAACAATTTTTAAATTCTGCTTTGCCCGAACTGGGAGGCACGGGTGTCCAGACCTCCTGGTCTCTCCCCTTGACCCGTGCATGTTGTGTTCCCCACACTCGAACGTGCAGGACCCCACTCTAATCCGACCGTGTGTCAAATTTGCCGTCGTGGGGGGGCTGATAAAGAACACTTACATACCTTCCCACTGCCAAGGTTTAGAAATTCTCAGGAGGGAGATTTCCTAAAGAAAATGACTAAGAAACACTAAAACAACTATTTCAGTGTATCGCAAACATATCTTAACATGATTTTAAACCAAGACAATCAAGAAAATGCGGGAGACTTGGTAGGTCTGCAAATATTAGGGAAAACATATTTACAGGTATATTTTTTTCAATGCGGGAGATTGATACAAATTCATTACATGCGGGTTGGGGGGGAGGACAGCACTTGGCTTCACAATGCGGAAGTCCCCCATGAAATGCGGGAGACTTGGTAGGTCTGTACTCATGCCCTGTACCGTAATCACCTGAGCTTAATATCTACTATGTAATGAGTTTGACCCCCACTAATTTCCCCACCCCTCTGACTTTGTAGCGTACTACTAAGCTACGTTTAAATCTCAAGAATATTGGACGTGTAAACATAAAGAGAGATGAAGAGGAAGAACAATACATGAGATTAGAGAGGGTGTTTTAATCAGGAGAGAGAGAGAGAGAGAGAGATTATTATGAAAAAAGAGACGTAATCAGATTGAAGGTGGCGGGGCTGGCGGGTTTAAGGATACAAAAAAACAAACAGATATCGTAAAGTATAGGAATTATAAAAATGTATTTCTGATGGGTGGGAAAGAGAGTTTATTTGGTGAGGGTGGGGTAGAGCGGGGGGGGGAGAAACAAAAGGGTAGATACGTGTTAGTGAGAGGCAAGGAAATAGAAAAAAGGGATAGGCAATAAGATATGAACGGGGTGGGTGAAGCAATAAAGAGAGACTAGAAGGATTATTTAGCGAGAGAAGAGGCAGAGCCGGAAAGGAAAGGGTAGACAACATAGAAAAGTGTTAGTGAGAGACAAGATAGATAGGCATAAAGTAAAGTTATAAACTGGGTGGACGAAGCAGATAAAGAGAAAAGAGAGAGAGATTATTTAACGAGAAGCGATGTACAACCAGTGTTGCCAACTCAAAAAATATAATGGCCAAAAATTGCCAAAAACGGCCAAAAACGGCCAAAATGATTTAGGCGCAAACGCGTTAATTTAGCGCTTCTTTGCACTGCCAAATCAAGAAACGCACTAAATCTAGCGCGAAACGCGTTAAATTGGGTATAACCGAAAAGAAAAATATAAACGGGGTAGTTGAAGCATTGTTATGAAAAGAGAGAAGCGAGAGAAAGAAGTGGTGGGTGGGTCTAGAACCAAAAAGGAAAATGTAGACAAATGTTAGTGAGGGGGTCTACAAAACAGAAGAAAAAAAGAGAGATAGGCAGTATGATATAAACGGGGTGGGTGAAGCAATGAGTGCATAAGAGAGAAATTAGAGGGAGAAAGATACATTATTTAGAGAACGGGGGGGTAAAGCTGAAAGGTAAAGGTGAACAAGTATTAGTGAGGGGTAACATCAGAGTAAAAGAGAGAGAGTGTTCCGGTTAAATAAGCACTAACTAAAGAAAACGAACAACGCGGCAGTTATGCTTGGTCGATACCATTTGAAAAAAACACAGGTGAGATAGGTTGGTTTACCTGTTTAAATAATTGGGTCATTTTATCACGGACTGCTTTCAGTGTTGCCGATTTAGCGCATTTCGCGCTAGATTCAGCACGTTTCTTGTTTTGAAAGTGCAAAAAAGCGCTAAATTAGCGCGTTTGCGCATAACACATTTTGGACGTTTTTGGCCACTTTCTAGCTATGTTTGACCATTTTTAATGTTTTTTTTATGGTTTTGTGCCATTTTTGGATATTTTTTTAAAAATTTTGCAATTTCTTTTTTTTTTTGCAATCAACATTGACTGTCACTATTATCACTATTGTGAGTAATGTTGTCTTAGGAGGTACAGTTGGCTTAACGACACGGAAGAAGAAATTGTCGAACCGAGTTCAAACTCCGACTGGGGCAGTTGCGTTCACTTCATACTAACTTGGGAAAAGTATGAATCCACGTTCCCTCCTATGTAAATGGGTAAATAGCAGAACAGTTGGTGGCAGTCCATCTTGGCTAGCACCTCGGCCTCTTTAAAAAAAAGAACCCAGAATTGCTACAAACAAACAATTGGGTCTCCATGAATCGTTCGAGAAATGGAGACAGAATCATTGCCCCAATCAGTTCGTCACGGGCACAACTGAGTTGAGTTGAATGTTGCCTTCGTTAAGGATCAAGTGATAGCAAGCTGGGCCGGCCTTAGTTACCGGTAACACGGACAGTCGCCCAGAGCGCCAAGTACGCCTGCCATGTGTCTGAGAGTAGGACTTTCCAAATACAAATGGAAACATGGGAAAATGAATAAATTATTAAACAGAATAAAAAATCAAAATAAGAAAATTCTCTGATGTGAAGTCGGATTTTCCAGGAATATGTTTACCTGATTATTGTAATAACATTGATTAGCTTGCTAATTATTGCTATACGACGCGCGTCCAGATCCATTTGTTTACATATTATCTATTTTTTTCCATATTATCTATTAACATATAAGTTTTGTATTATATCATCAATAGTGGGAAAACCAATGAGGATTGAACCCACTAACAACTGCCAGGAAGATTAGCTTGCTGATCATCCAACTGTATATTTGGAAGCCCCTTTCTGACCAGACGGACGCCGATGCGATTCCCTTGGCATTGCCCTGTGTAGTCTGGACACGTGGGATCAGGGTTCGCCCTGCAACCAAGTCAAGTGCTCTAAAGAGAATGTTTGTCGAAGTTCCTGCCCCGCACGTTCGCGTGTGACGTTCCCCACGTTAAACCGACCTTGTCTCACATCCTTTTCTCACGGGAGTTCAGGTAAATTTGGAAGATCATTTCTGATAGTCCGCCAGACAAATACCTAGCTTCATAAAACCACCTACTGGGCAGCTGTATTGGTCCAACATGTTGTCTATATACCTAGCTTCGTAAAGCCAACTGCTGGCCAGCTGTATTGGTCCAAAATATTGTCTATATACCTTGGTTCGTAAAGCCACCTGCTGGCCAGCTGTATTGGTCCAAAATATTGTCTATATACCTAGCTTCGTAAAGCCACCTGCTGGCCAGTTGTATTGGTCCAAAATATTGTCTATATACCTAGCTTCATAAAACCACCTGCTGACCAGCATTGGGCAATCTTCAGTACAGGGGTATATGTGAACATATCCCTCAATTACAAAAATGTGATGAACAAATCTTTTAATTAACCCTATTAGGTAATATTGACCCCAAAATCTAGATATTTTATAAAACCTAGACGTATTCTAAACCCATTACTGAACTAAGTTTATTGTTATGTTCATCCGCAGGTCAAGTTACCCTGGAACACAAATTTGCAGCCCATGGGGTGCAGCCGTCTTCTTTAGATTTGGAAATGCCAAAATTGTCCTGAAATGAGAGAGAGAAAGAAGATTATTTAGGGAGCGGAGGTAAAGCTGAAAGGTGAGGGGTAACATCAGAGTAAAAGAACCTAAAATTGACCACTAGGGGTCACCAAAGGTCAGCACTGCCCCTCCTATGTTCATCCTGGGGTCAGTATACCCGTGTACACATAATTGCAGCCCGCAGGGTGCAACCGTCTCCGTTGTATTTGAAAATGCCTGCCAAAATCGCTCTGACCTTAAATTGACCTGTCGCGGAGTGGACAGAGAAGGTCAAGCTAGTATGTAGCTTGTGTGACATACATAAGGTTGAGGGGAGCGTTTCCCCGGAATTTGAATTCGGCGCGGAGGAGGAAGGGAGAAAAGAGGAAGACAGACTGCAGTAGCGCCCGAGCGGTGGAGTGGGACGGAGGCACGAAAGCTTGCTGCTCGCAGCCTAGTCGACTGACGCGGTGTTTTAACCCCGACGGCCGGGAGACACGATCATCTTATTTTCGAGGAAATATAGGCTCTTCTTCTTTCTTTTGCCTTTTCTAAAGGCTGTGGGCCAAAATCAACATTTTTAAACCATTTGAACATTTTGAAAACCCACTATTTGATTTTCCTCAATCGGACTATTTTCTCTCCCCAGAATATTTCCTGTTTATTATTGATAAAACTACAATTATTGCCCACCAAAAAATCCCTGAGTTTGTCTTTTTTGTTCCCCGGTTTGTTTAGTCTGTACAAAACATTTATTTTAATATCGTTTTAATCCGTTTTTCGCGTCACGGGTGTATAATTTGTTGTTTGACCTTAACCCTCGATATACCACGATAGGCGCACATGCTTGAAAGTATACGCGTTGTGACAAATCCCACTTCGTATATGCGGTGGAGCTTTTGCTATATATCAACAGCTAAGCTCTCAAGAGGAAAAGGACTTAAACCGAATTAAACAAGCTCTGTACACTGCATTTGCGGTAGATTCATTTGTGGCGTACTAGTGATTTATATCAAGGTGCTTGCACCCAGGCGTGTGCCTTTATGGCGGGATTACCGGAACAGGGTAAAGCAGTTTCTTCGCGTTTCGTCGCGCATGGAAGATATGAATATTGATCAACTGTTGGCCCGAGCTAGGGCAATATTGAAGGATGACGTGGGGGCAGTGGAACTAGTCGCAGCAGCTTCACGACCAACACACAACGTGACAGAATCAACTCTCACTGAAGACCAAAGGACCGTCACATTTACATGTTATAGACAGTGTTGCCAACTCAAAAAATATTTTCGCTAAAAAAGCGCTAAACTTTTTAAAATAGCCAGTAATGTCCAAAAACCGCTAGAAATGGTCAAACATAGCCAGAAAATGGCCCAAAACGGCAGAAATGTTTTAGGCGGAAAATTAGCGCTTTTTGCACTGCCAACGCGCGAAACGCGCTAAATTGGCAACACTGGTTATAGATATAATGGACCAAATCACATCGCAAGAGATTGTTTGCATCGCGGAGGAATGAGTACGGGTCGTGGACGAACAACACGCAGAGAAGATGCTTCCAATGCGTTGAACTAGGTCACATCTCTACGGAATGTCCGGGAAACGAATTAAGTGGAAAGACATCAGCGCCAGTCTTCTCCCTAAGGTTTATGAGGCGCTACCTGTGATTAACATCAGAGTTAACGGAAGACTGTGTACAGCTTTGGTAGACTCTGGATGCAGTGTTGCCGATTTAGCGCGTTTCTTGTATTGGAAGTGCAAAAAGCGGTATATTAGCGCGTTTGCGCATAAAACGTTTTGGCCACTTTCTGGCTATTTTTGACCATTATAGTGTCTGTTTGGTGTTTTGGGGCCATTTCTGGCTATTTAATAAACATTTAGCGCTTTTTAGCAATCAAACTAGCAGGTCAGTCTGTCATTGCTGGAGAAAGAAGGATGTGGATGTGTTGACTGTCGGTGGGAGAAGTCACAAGTGCTGTGGAGTCGGGGAGATTGACCTTAATTTGCGTGATGTGGATTCTGTCACAATCCCCGTTTTGGTAATGAGTGAAAAACCGTTGGGCTTGGATCTTCTTCTTGGCATTAATGCCATTAAGGCGCTGGGTGACGTCCGGATCACTCAATCAAGCGAGGTGCAGTTTTTTAAAGGAAGATATACCAGTGGGTGCGGCCATTCAAATCGACGAGCCCGATTTCCATCTTGAATTTGATGAACAGCAAAGGGTCTGGACTGCAGCATGGGAAATAAGGTTTTGGAGTACCCGATGTCAAAACAACTGAGGGAGGAATATGAGCGTGAAATCGGGGTGTGGATGGATAGTGGCTGGTTGCTGCCTTACTCAGAGGATACATTTGGATCTCCCAAGGGCTTGATTTCACTGATGGCTGTTATGAAGAGAAGGTGCGCTCTGTGATGGACTATAGGGAGCTGAACAAATATGCTGACGCATTCACGGCCAATGCAGACGTTTGCACGGACAAGTTACGGGAATGGAGACAGCAAGGCAAAAATGTATCCATCCTAGACCTCAGAAAAGCATACCTGCAAGTACATGTCCATGAGTCATTGTGGCAATATCAAACAGTTGTGTTTAAAGGGAGTGGGTATTGTCTCACAAGGTTAGGATTTGGTCTCAACGTAGCTCCGCTAATAAAGGGGTCCGTGCTTATTACTGTGCTGTCGCAAGATAAGTCCATTCCGAGAGCAACGTCAGCGTACATCGACGACATAAATGTCAATGAAGACCTAGTGTCCGCGGCAACAGTGCAGAAACGTTTGGCGAATTTTGGACTAGTCAGTAAGGACCCAGAACGACTCCACGATGGTGCCCGAGTTCTGGGTTTGAAAGTCTGGGGGAGCATAATAGCCTGCAGTGGAAGTGAGGTCGTGGATAGTCCTAAGGTCGTCACCCGGAGAAGTGTTTTTTCCATGTGTGGAAAACTTGTAGGGCATTTCCCAGTATGTGGATGGCTTCGCGTAGCAACGGGGTTCATCAAACGTAGAGCATTTCCCATGTAGGGCATTTCCCAGTATGTGGATGGCTTCGCGTAGCAACGGGGTTCATCAAACGTAGAGCTACTGCAATTACACGGGGGTGGGATGACGCAACAGATAATGGTCCCCTAAAACACATGATCTCGGAAACCATCGCTAGAGTGCGTCAAAGTGACCCTGCTCGAGGAGATTGGCATGTAAACGGAATAGAACTGGATGTGTGGGTTGACGCAACTGGGTCAGTAATTGAGGATGCGTGCTGGCTGCATCCAGTGAAAGATCCACAGCACATTAATATAACAGAACTCGATGTCACATTGAAAGTGGTTGATCTGACTCTTCAATGGCGAGCAAGGGTGTTACATTACCTGTGGGTGTATTATTAGATATCCGATGCCATGACTGGCTGGTAAGGCAAGATTGAATACCAAGGCCACCAGTGAAATGCTGATAAGAC
>VCCN01001489.1:275942-287418 GCA_006491835.1 Architeuthis dux | reverse complement strand
GATAGATAGATAGATATATAGATAGATAGATAGATAGAAACATACTTAGATTAGATAGATAAATGTGAACAGACTTATATATATATAGAGAGAGAGAGGGGGCGAGCAGATTTAGAGTCAGAAACGGACAGATTATTAATGTGATAGAGAGAGGGGGCAGATTTATAGTCAGAAACAGACAGATTATTACTGTGACAGACAGAGACAGAAAGAGTAGATTTATTTTAAAAACAAATAACGGAAACGAAGAATTGACGTTTTATTCTTAGTTTCCGTCATTTGCTAGTTAAGATTTGCTAATTAAGGTTTTATTCGATGCTCTCCTGCTCCTCCTGTTCATTAATTTTTGGTTCCCATGCCATTTTCTTTATCAGTGAAGCTGTTCTTCTTTCAAATTACATCGTCACAAAAATATCCCTTAGTATCAGGGGAGAAGACCTGCTGTGTGTGAGGTAGTGCTACTTTGACACAAGCCGGGGCATGATCCACCCTGGCTGGGTCATCTGGGTGAGGATGTCTGATTGCTGAAAGACCGGAATCACCTAATGACCCCAGGAAACAGCACTAATGATGTGTCCAGGTGGATCTTCAACGTGATGTATGTGAAAAACTAAAGATTTATTAGTTTAGTTATTTATTCAAAGTCAAAATGTTTCCACCACACTTTTTCAAATGCAAAATTGATATGTAAACTTTTAAAACATTTCTCCCACGAGCTGAACAAGAATGTGACTTGTTTTCTTTGATTTATTATTGTGTTTAACACTTTACGTTTTTTTTAATTTAAAAAAATCTTTTAAGATTTCTCGCGGTACAACAGAAAACACAGAAAAGTTAGCTAAAAGAAAACCCAGGTGAATTATGTCCTTGCTCCAGACAGAGGTTTCTTTTCAATGTTTTCTTTCCTGTATCCCACCCCTGTAAAGCTGTCGCTATGAAGTTTTAATAATATCGAATGAAATAGCGGAAATTGAATTTGCAGTTTTGAAACCTGTTTTTACAAGAAAACATTGTTTGGGTTTCATCAAATTAATAATTTGAAAAAAAATAAGAATTGTTGGCCAGTATTTATTTTATGTCATATCATGTACTTGGGTCACTAAAAAAAACTTATAAAATCAATCAAATTTAAAAAACAAAACAAAATTAGCCTTCCGAGGGAAATTATGAATCACCACCCACATATGCTTCTTTTTACCTCGTAAATTAAACAGTGGTGGTGATAAAATTAAGTTATCTTGATGTAAATGCTACCAGTATGGTTTGGACCATAACTTCATGATTGGAAAAAGAAAACAAGCGTGAATGTGACCGGACACAAACTAAGGGATCAATTTAGGATAAACTTACATTGAAAATTGAACCCCTCACTAAAAACCTATATGGGGGGAATTTTCAAAAAACAAAACAAAACATTTTCCCTTACTCATTGAGGGGAGTGTGTGTGTAAAATTTCAAGTTTCTACTATGAACGGTTAGGGCTGGGCGAAGTCCAGATACATAGATAGATAGATAGATAGATAGATAGATAGATAGATACATATAAGTGTCAGAACACATGAATAACCTAAACCAAGCAACAGTGTTTAAACCAGTCAGTTATGGGTAGCAGTGATTAAAATAAACGGTAAAATTATTCATAAAAGCATAAATTAGGAAATGTCTCGGAAGATGACATAAAACTAGAAAGCACTCAGAGAGTGCATACCTCTGCCAATCCTAGTGTCACTAAAAACTAAGTTCTGTTCACAAATAGTTCCGATACAGGGGAGGTAACTGTAAATATTCATGGATCCGTGCTAAAATTTGATCAAATTTTCCTCAGCCCATGGCCTACCCTTTGACAAAATGTCATTAGAATTCATTGAGAACTTATGGAGATATTGTATGGACATATAGCTACGATGAAGGGGTGGTAACTGTACATGAATCCGCCAAAAGAATTAATCACATCTTCCGTAGCCCATTGCGCACCCTTCCACAAAATTTCATTGAAATTTTGAGAACTTTTGGAGATATTGTGTGGACAAACAGAGAGATGAACAGACAGAACCACGCTCAACATTAATGTTCAAATAGTTATTCAGACAGAAGTTTTTAATTTCAAAGGAGGTAAACCTTATAACGTAGGATTCGGGTGTTTCTTTATCCTTGTCTTGTCGGGTTTGGGCCCGTTGAGCAGCGGAAGCCAAATCGGGTTGAACTCTGCACTTGTCAGACTAATGCATTCAGTCGACATGTTGATATGTGCTGCCTCTTTGATTTTTCTCTGTTTCCAACAGCGTTCTCTGTCAATAAACTGGACTTCCTCCTAGAGAGGAAAGTGAGCGCCTTTCTCTCTCCAGATATGGTCAGCCATTCCAGATTTTTCCATCTCACCCTTGATTATGGCTTCAATCGTCCGAAGAACTATTTGAATGTTAATGACCCTTCTCAAAACTATAGAAAATATCTTACTCTCAAAACTATAGAAAATATCTTACAACAGAAACAAGGAGTTCAATCGTCCAAAAATAAATACAATATTCACTAAAACAGAAGAAAGATTCTTGTAAATAAATATATTGTTCAAATAGTTCTTTGGACGATTGAACTCCTTCTTGTTGTTTGTGTTGCTAACTTGACGTTTCGGCCGATCCATTCTTTGGCCTTCTTCAGGTGTAATATCCGAATGTGATGGAGTACACAAACAACAAGCGGAGTTCAAGAGGCCCAAGAATTATTTGAATGTTAATTTGAACTATTTGAATGTTAATGACCCTTGACCTCAAAACTATAGAAAATAACAATAATTAATGTTATTGTACGGTTTTTTAAATGACTCTTCTCTTTGAAAAGAGTATTCTGGCTTTTTTTTTTCTTCCCTTTTTTATTGTTTGGTCTCAAACCCTGATCTCAGGTGAAAAATATACAACTATCTCAGCCATCAAACCGACCACATGTTTATTCTTGATATTTACTAAGCTTTGTTTAGTAATGCACAAGATAATTTGGGGAGGAATTGAGAGTAGGAAGATTGTGTTGCACCACTCCAACAAGTAGGGATAGCCTGCTCTGCTTTGAAAATCAGCATATCATATTCTTTTTTTGCCTCAGGCTCAAACATCTCTGGCCCTGGTAGTAAAGGCACAACTATCTCAGCCACCAAGCATATACAAATGTATTTCTGAAGATTCAATGACATGAATAAAGAATTTAATAGAATGAAAACACAATTATATACCAAATTTTGTCCAGACAATCTAATCTCACACTTGTTTTTTGAAAATTCAGACTTTTTTAGTGCTTACTGTTCAACAAAAGTAACTTAATCATTGATCACCCCTTTTTCAAATTTTTTAATTGATCACCCCCAACGCAGCATGTTGTTCATGTGACGGTTTCTATTGAGTAACTAATCAGATTTGTCATTCCTTCTTGTTTTTTTCTCTCTTTCTAACAATTGTGTTTTCGTCTATAACTTTGAGAAGAGTCATTAACAACTTTTGTTCAGACAATCTAATCCCTTTCCATTTGTAATATTGACACAACGTTTCGGCTGATTCATTCTACGGCCTTCTTCAGGTGTAATATGCAATATCTGTAAGGAAGAAGAGTCTCTTTTTATCAGTCTCTTTCTCCAGTGGTGCAAAACAAAAAAATAAAAGGAGACTCTCTTTCCTCAAGGATATTGCATGTTACACGTGAAGAAGGCCATAGAATGAATCAGCCAAAACGTTGTGTCAACATTAAAGATGGAAAGAAGGGATTAGATTGCCTGAACAAAAGTTGTTAATGACTCTTTAGTTATAGACGAAAACACATTTTTAGAAAGAAAAAAAATACAAGAAGGATTGGCAGGTCTGGCTAGCCACTCAATAGAAACCATCACATGACCAACGTCTTTTGGCAACATGCTGTGTTGGGGGTGATCAATTAAAAAATTTGAAAAAAGGGGGGATCAATGATTAAGTTACTTTTGTTGGACAGTGAGCACTAAAAAAGTCTGAATTTTCAAAAAACAAGAGTGAATGCTGCCGGACACAAACTAAGGGACCAGTTTAGCATAAACTTACTTTGTAAATTGAACCCACAATAAAAACCTATTTATTGGGAGGGAGATTTTCTAGACATAATAAGGAGTAAATGTTGAGATTTTCAGCCCTATAGCTCCATTGGTGTGGCCTGTACACATGATACATACGTAGTCAGCCAGAATCATTTGAAAACTGAAGAAAGCTATGTTGACAGTTTTGGTTGACTGTTTCTAAAAGAATGTAAAAAAGATAGTCAAAGAGATGGGTCCGAAAGTATGTGAGATAAAATTTTTTTTTAACATTGATTTATTCATACTTTTGTCCTCATCTTGGTTGTTTTTATATTCACAACGTTTCGGCTATGTACACTCTGGCCCTTCTTCGGGTGTCAATTCTGTCCTTATTTTGGCTGTCCATGCTAGGGGATATCTTTTCATATTCAGTAGATATTCTTGTATTCACAACTTTCCAGTCAATTTTCATGAGCCGTGAAAGAGTTTCTTTTTAAGATAAAATAAAAAAGAACAAATCATATACAGTGGTGTAGCTACATATAGCTAGAGATTCAGGGGCCCGGGAGGCTTGGCTTCTTGAGGGGCCCCCTCCAACATTTAGTGAGATTTAGAGACATTCTGAAGAGCACCTTGCCAATGTGCCTAAAGCGTAAAGTATACAACGGTTGCATAATACCAGCCATGACTTATGGATGCGAAACATGGAAATTAACCAAACGAGCTGAAAACCAACTCAGAATAGCACAGAGAGCCATGGAAAGAGCAATGCTAGGGATAACTCTAAAAGATAGAAAAAGATCAACATGGATCAGAGAGAGGACTAGAGTGAAGGATATTATACAACTAACTAAGCAGCAAAAATGGAGATGGGCTGGCCACCTAGCAAGAAGAAATGACAATAAATGGGGGAAAAGACTAACAGATTGGTGCCCATGGGGCAGTAAACAAAGTAGGAAAAGACCAGCCACAAGATGGAGGGATGATATAGAAAAGTTTGCCGGTAAGACTTGGCAGAGGTTAGCACAATCTAGATCGTCATGGAAGGCCTTTGTCCAGCAGTGGACTCATAACAGCTGATGATGATGATGATGATAATGATTCAACAGGAAAATTTGCAATAAACAGACACTCAATTAGTGAAAAACAACACCAAAGGCTAAATTACTATTTATGCAATTCATGTATGTACAAATATATCAATGTTATTGTATAATGTTATTAGAAATGCGGTAGATGAACTATAATTTATAAAGTTTTCAGGGCCCCTTTCATTGGGGGCCTGGGATGGCATTTTCAAATACCCCCGCTCAGCTGCGCCTCTGATCATACACCCACTAAAGAAAAAAAGACGGCTAAAGATTTTAAAAAAAGAAAAAGATTAAAACAACTGGTTGAAGGCGAAAAAGAGAAAATGATTGTGTTTAAGAGAAAATAATCGACTCAAAGAGTCGATTTAGGTGAAGAGAGCGAGTGGGGGAAGGTAGAAAGAGGGATAGAGAGAGAGAGAGAGAAAGAGGTGGCGAGAGAGGGAAGGAAGGAAAAGAAAATAGGAAAGGCTGAAGAAGAAGGCTGAAGAAGAAGGAAGTTTAACATTGAAATTAAATGAAAAAATAAAAGAAATAATTGGGGAAAAGTGAGAAAAAAGCCACGTGCACCGTGTAATTTGCACCGTTGCTAAAAAATAACCAAAAAGTCCTAAGAATCATCCATTAACACTATTACCATGACTATTACCGTAACTTACTGCTAGTTAGTACTAGTCTGCTTAGTTCAAGTAAATCAGGATAGGACTAAGTACCTTCCTGCTTTGGCTCTTTGCCATCAACTAACAAAGAAGAAGGAAAACTTGCTTCAAGACTGCACTTCCCTAATATCACTTCCCTTATAGCAATTATTAGATGAGCGAATGGCGTAACGGTTTACAGCACAGACAATGAAATCAGTGAGCCAAGATTGTTTACATTCACTTCGCACTAATGCCCTTGGGAAAGGCATTAATCCATCTCTTTTACTTCTAGTTGAAGGTAAAATAGCAGGGCAGACTGGGTTCTCTAGCCTTGGGAGGCAACTAACTAGGAGAAGGACAACTCTAAATTGAAAAATGTTGAAAAGGCAATGAGAAACCACTCCACTATCCCTATCAGAACAAGCATGGCAACGCACAGTTCAAAGCTGTGGAGAGCCATGATCACCCACGTCCTGATGGCACATAGAAAAATCTTTAAAAATAGCAATTATTACAACTGGTTACTGTTTTTGTCTGAATTTCTGAAGAATTATCATTATTATACACTGATTTATTCAAACTGTTGTCCTCATCTTGATTGTTATAGTCACAACGTTTCGGCCACTGTAACTGCTGTCCTTCTTCAGATGTATTCGTAGCAGAAGCAGCATTACCAGGAAAAATTAACAAAAAGTATGAATTAACTAGGAAGAATGAACTAACACAAGACATCCCCTAGCATGGAGAGCGAAGTGCGGACAGTCTACCCCCATGCATTGAATAAAGGGTTCAGTTCGAAATTTCAAAAATGTTTCCAAATCCGACATGCATCTGAAGAAGGCCTGAGGTTCAGAAACAAATTTAAACAATTTTAAATTATTAAAATATTTTATTTTAACAAATTTATGTAGATATTACATGCATGGGTGTCCGCTGCCACTTTGGGGGCAAAGGATATATTCGGAATATTTCTTAGCGGCAATCTTTTTACCAGCAAAAAATAATACCATCTTTTTATCATCATCAAGTTGAGGTTACATAAAACAATTATATAGCAATATTATCCTTTATTGATTATGAAGTTTCAACTTGCAAACCTCCTCACCCTAGGTGAGAAGGCCTGATCCAGAGAGGGGCAAATGCCCTGTTTGCACCCCCCCGGAAGACATCCATGATTACATGTATTAGATATTCTGTTGTACATATTAGTAGATTTGTATGAAAATGAAACTGTTTGAAACATGTGATAGACTTTCGATTTTCATCAATTTTTTATCAGAAAAACCTGACACAGGAGTTACAACGTTAAAAATATATATTTTTGGCAGCAAACACATTAATGCACACATACAATGATATATTAATGATTGGAATTGATGCTCAACACACACATGCACAAATCCTTTAGGGATTCAAATCATTAACAGAACAGAATAACATAGACTGGCATTTGTCGAGTCATTTATACAAATTGATTGATTGGTCTGGAGTTGTGTTGATTCATAGTTTAAGTCAGGGATTGGCAAACTTTTTTGAAACATCAGATCAGAAATGTCTTTACGGCTTGCGAGCCAAGGCGAATAAAACAAGCCTGAAAGTCAGACCATAGATGTGCTATATATACTTCGGTTAAATGTTTTAAAAAATAACACTGCAATATGAGATATGCTAAAAGAATGTCTTAGCTTCTTCTTAATAAACGAACGCAACCTTACATCACGGTTTGATTTCGAGAATTGATTTTTAAAAAGAATAATCAAATATTCTTTTATTACGTCATTAAAAAGTTATGTTCAATATGTTAATATGTCAACTTGTCAGTCAGTCAGTGACAACTATAGCTGCTAGAGAAGCATAGTGCATCTAAAAATAAAATAATTATCATACAAGGCTTGTTTTTTAATTACGTTAATCATTATGATAATTATCATATTTAATGAAGTCAGTGAACCGATTAAAATGAGACTGCGGGCCAATTCCAGATCTGCGGGTCGTAGTTTGCCAATTCCTGGTTTAAGTTTTAGTTTATTCCTGTAAACTCTTTGTGGAGCATAGAGCCGCTTTGCATTTTCAGTAACAAGATGTTTTTTATGTGGTGGCGTTGTTTGCCCCACGCCTAAGCTGTACGTTTTTTTCTGTCAGATTAATCTTCTCTTAGATGGGCTCCAACTGACCTGCTATTTATCCATAGTGGATTCATGCATTTCCCAAGGGAATTAGTGCAAAATGAACACAAGCAGCATTGACCGAAACTCAAACTCATTTCAGAGATTCCGTTTTCCATGCTGGTAACTATTATGCCACTCTGCACCTCCCTGGTTATAAGTAGTTTAATATAATTTGCTGAACAATGATGTAGTGCAGTAGTGGATCTTTTCCCAAAGTTGGATTAGGTCCTCCTTGGTCATTCGTGGCCAAGGATCAGCACCGTCTGGTTCCAGGGACTCGTTTCCCCTGATTGCACCATCCTATGGCACTAAAAGGAGTAAGTTTAGAGCAATTCTCTGGTGCCTGTGGTGTTCCAAAAGGCCACGTTGTGGCAACTAGACAATTTTTGTCTCTTGGCCCCACATTAAACCTGACTGTTTGTCGAATTTATCCTCGTGGGGAGGCGAATAAATATCTGATGTAGTGCAGTAGTCTACTCAATAATCAATATCCCAACAGTAGATACTTTATCATTAATCACTGCTACCCACAACACTGGTTTATTGCTGGGTTTAGGTTATTCATGTGTTCTAACATTTATATCTATCTATGTATCCGGACTTCGCCCAACCCTTACCATTAATAGTAGAAACTTGCAATTTTGCACACACACCACTCGAAGAGTAGGGAAAATTCTTTTGTTTTTTGAAAATTCTCCCCATAATAAGTTTTTAGTGTTCAATATGCAATGTAAGTTTATGCTAAATTGGTCACTAGTTTTAAAAAAAATCTTTTTTAGTGATCATAGCCCAACAAAAGTCGAGAGAAGTAACTTATACATTGATCACCCTTTTTTCCAACTTTTTAATTGATCACCCCCAACACAGCATATATGGGTGGCAGCGATTCATAATTTCATTTTATTATTAGTTTTGGATCAGTTTTATTAATCTTTTTTGTTGTTTTTTAAACCGTTCTTGGTTGTTAAATTAAAATGTAGCTACTTTATTATTTATCCCACTCATTTATTATATATTGATTTCAAGTGCTTCTTAACCAGGGTTGAATTCTACAATGCACCTTTTGAGTGAGGCTATCTTGGAAAGAGGAGAATGACATTCTGAAATATGCTGAAAAGGTTGCCATGGGCAAAAAAAGAACCAATGAACTATATGATGTCTGAGTAAATTGTCAATAATGTCCAATTATGTATTTGTAGATTTCAAAAGTACTGAGTAAGTCTACTAGTATAAATATATTTTAAAATAAAGTTTGAAATTTGTGGAAAATCAAGGTGAAGGGTGATACCCATAACCTTAAACAAGCTTTTCATAAGAAAGTAAATTTATTGTCACCAGCTACCCAAGGGTACTGCAATAATGATGGAGTAAGTTAGGAGAAAGAAAAGACATTGAAAGAGAAAAGATTTGAACTGTGAATGAGAGAAAGAAAAGGAGAACAAGAGAGAAGAGGTGAGGGGGGAGAGGGAGACGGAAAACAAGAAAGGGAGAAAGAGAAGCAGAGAGAAAAGAAAGGGAGATAGAGAAGAAGAGAGAAGAGAAGACAGGAGAAGGAGAGGGGAGAAGGGGAAGAAGAAAGAATAGGAGGGGAGAAAAGAAGAGAGAGTGGAGAAAAAGAAGAGAGATGGGGAGAGGGGAGAAAAAGAAGAGTGAAGCGGAGAGTGGAGAAAAAGAAGAGAGATGGGGAGAGGGGAGAAAAAGAGAAGAGGGATGGGGAGAAAAAGATGAGAGAAGGGGAGAAAAAGAAGAGAGAAGGGGAGAGGGGGGAAAAGATGAGAGAAGAGGAATGGGGAGAAAAAGATGAGAGAAGGGGAGAGGGGAGAAAAAGATGAGAGAGGGGGGAGGGGAGAAAAAGATGAGAGAAGGGGAGAAAAAGATGAGAGGAATGGGGAGAAAAAGATGAGAGAAGGGGAGAGGGGAGAAAAAGAAGCGAGAAGTAGAAAGGGGAGAAAAAGAAGAGAGAGGGGAGAAAAAGAAGAGAGAAGGGGAGAAAAAGAGAAGAGGAATGGGAAGAAAAAGATGAGAGAAGGGGAGAAAAAGAAGAGAGAAGGGGAGAGGGGGGAAAAGATGAGAGAAGAGGAATGGGGAGAAAAAGATGAGAGACAGGGAGAGGGGAGAAAAAGATGAGAGAAGGGGAGAGGGGAGAAAAAGATGAGAGGAATGGGGAGAAAAAGAAGAGAGAAGGGGAGAGGGGAGAAAAAGAAGCGAGAAGTAGAAAGGGGAGAAAAGAAGAGAGATGGGGAGAGGGGAGAAAAAGAAGAGAGATGGGGAAAGGGGAGAAAGTGAAGGAGAGGGAGACAGTGCCTGAACTTTATGGGGAGAACCAGACAGAAACAATTGGTGGCTAAATAACCATCCCTTCTGGATCTGATTAGCAGGAATCACCCATAATCGTTCCTATTGATTGATACCATAATCCTGGATCTTGTAGGAACGGCTTCTGTGAACGGATCATGTGAATCAGCTTCTCTGATGTCGCTGGTTCTCCCAAGTCTTCGTCATAGCCAGACGTGGACATCAATGGAAAAAAGTAGTCGTCCTTACACGGGTAGAAAGTAAAAGATGTGTAAAACGGGTGGGGCTGATAATCGAACACACAGACACAATGTCAGCCTCACAATGTCATGTTGATACGAGTCTCCTGTTTCCATGGCAACTGATGACTCATGATGAAACAGTTCACAGCGACACATGTGCTTATAATTCTAATAATAATAACTAAGTGGATGGGATAGTTATTCAGGAATACCTTGAATAGTGCGGTTTTGATCAGTCTGGGTTTTGATGTAATACGGTTAAGGTATTGCTGCTCAAATTAATGTAACCGAGTATAAGCTGGAAAAAAACACATTAAATTATAATAAGACTTGTGGTTCTGAACAGTACAGATAATTTTCGAATTAATTAATCGCACTAATCAAGGTATATCTGTGTTAACTTGAATTTTGTATTAGATGAAGCATTGTTAACCATTATTAATTGTTTACTAATATTTCTCTCATCTAATCTTTAGTTGCATTACTATGCAACTAGTCAGACCATCAGTCTACAGCAGTGAATAAACAGTGCAGATGGGGAATAAAGAAAAAGAATAAGATGAAAGAAATACTAGTCAAAAATTAATAGTAGTTAACAATGCTTCATCTAATTAAAAATTTAAGTTAACAGGTCTGATTAGTCATTCAATAGAAACCATCACGTGACCAACATCTTTTGGCTACTTGCCATGTTGGGGGGTGATCAATTAAAAATTGGAAAAAGGGTTGATCAATGAATAAGTTACTTTTCTCGCCTTTTGTTGGCCAGTGATCTCTAAAGAAGTCTGAATTTTTTTTAAAAACCAAGCGTGACACAAACTAAGGGATCAATTTAACATAATCATATATTGCAAATTGAAACCCCCAACTAAAAACCTATTTAGAGGGGGAATTTTCAACAAAAAAAAAAAATGTTTTTTCTAGACATAATAAGGAGTAAATGTTTAAATTTTCACCCCCTAGCTCCATCGGTGCAGCCAGCCAGCCAGACCAGCTTAAAAACTGAAGAAACCTA
>VCCN01001489.1:260298-275313 GCA_006491835.1 Architeuthis dux | reverse complement strand
ATGAAAAGCAACTAAAATTAAGATGAAAGAAATACTAGTTAATAAAGTGGCCTAGATATTAGAAACCATCAACCAAAACTGTCAAAATAGGTTTCTTCATTTTTCAAGGAGGTCCAGCTGTCTGGCTAGCTGGCTGGCTGGCTGGCTCTGTATGTATCACACGTATAGAACACACCAATGGAGCTAGAGGGATGGAATTTCCAACATTTACTCCTTATTATGTCTAGGAAAAACATTTGTTTTGTTTTTTTAAATTCCCTCCTTAAATAGTCACTCAGTAGAAACCGTCTCATGACCAATGCCTTTTGGCAGCATTTTAGTATTTTACGAGGGGGTTCAATTTACAATGTAAGTTTATGCTTAATTGATTCCTAGTTTGAACCTGCTTGTTTTTTGAAAATTCGAACTTTTTAGTGATCCAACAAAAGGCGAGAGAAGTAACTTATTCATTGATCACCCCCAACACGGCATGCTGCCAAAAGATGTTGGTAACATGATGGTTTCTATTGAGTTTTCTATGATGTATCATATTGCAAATACAATTTATTTAGAGAGTAACTTTCAATTACTGTATAATCTTGAAGGTTTTTTACTAAAAGAAATGTCCCGAAATAAGCATTTCGCCTTTGTGTCCAGTCGTTTCATCGAATGACGTGTTGCTGACACACTGTTAGCTGACAGCAGTTTCATCATGCGAACGATTTGGAGACAACCTGTTAGACGAACATCAGTTTTGCTGACTTGGTTTGTTGCCGACTTTTTTTGGTACATTTGGAGGTTAAAAAATGAAAAAACAGGGTGAAAAAAATGACAAAACTGTTGTCAGCTGACTGTGTGTTGGTGATACTTCGTTCGACGAAACAACTGAGAATCTTTAACTTATACTCAGGTCAGTCAAAAATGACTAATACTTTTGCATATCAGAATACAGCGTCGATAGACACAATGCATATTAGCGGGCGATAATCCCAGTCGTTTTAACTCAATTCATTTGAATGAAATGTTTGGTAGGTAGTATACTTTAGGTAGTATATTTTTCAGGTAGATTCGTTATCACTGATGAGAATTTCACTTTTATGACCTGAAAACAACAATCGATATGTTGAAAATGAAAGAAATTCACGTTTCGGTGACAGCTGACCGAGTAGCATAAACTGTTCATTATATGAGTATAGTAACTTAGCATGAATTGGTATCAGACCATCTATATTGGGAGATGGCCAGCAAGATTAGCTTGCTGATCATTGCTACACGGCTATCCTCATCTATTTGTTTTTTTATAGTTGTTAATCCCAGTGGAAATAAATTCACGGATATATTTGGATTGAGATTTTTTTTTATAGAAAAAAAAATACTGAATTTGTTTACCGCTAATAGTGCATAGTTTGAAACAGTGGGCAACCAAAACTGTCACCAAAACTATCAACTTGGGTTTCTTCAGTTTTTAAGCTGGTCTGGCTGGCTGGCTATGTATGTATGTATCACGCATACAGGCTGCACCAATGGAGCTAGAGGGATGAAAATTAAAACATTTACTCCGTATTATGTCTAGAAAAAACATTTTTTCCTTCCAAAAAAGGTTTTTGGTGGAGGGTTCAATTTGCAATGTAAATCTTTGCTAAATTGGGCCCTTAGTTTGTGTCTAACAGCATTCACGGTTGTTTTTTTGCAATTATTTAATTGATCACCTCCAACACGGCATGCTGCCAAAAGGCATTGGTCATGAGACAGTTGCTATTGAGTGACTAACCAGACCTGTTTCTATTGCTTTTTATAACAACTCCTAGATCATCATTCTACAATCGTTAGCAAGCAGCACAATTAAGCTATGAAGGCCAACCAGCAGCAGAAGTAAGGAATAAAGCTATATGGCTAAATTTGGAGGACTCCTGCTGGTTGGCCTTCATAGCCAAATTGTTCAGGCAGCTGACATGGAAAGGCAGGCTCCTAAAGATAGGTGATATGATTTCAAATCAGAGTCTTATTTCCTATTTTTGATCTGTACGCCTTAAAGATCATGAAATAACGATCTGGTAGTTGTAATAAAAAGCAACAGAAATTAAGATGAAATTATGAATCACTGGCACCTATATATGCTTCTTTTTACCCTTTAAATTAAACAGTGGTGGTGGGCAGTGATCACTAAATAGTCCAAATTTTCAAAAAACAAGTGAGAATTCTGCTGGACACAAGCTAAGGGAGCAATTTGGCATAAACTTATATTGTAAATTGAACTCTCCCACTAAAACCCTATTTAGGGGGTGAATTTTCAAAAAACAAAAAAAAACATTTTACCCACTCATTGAGGGGAGTGTGTGTGCAAAATTTCAAGTTTCTACTATGAACAGTTAGGGCTGGGCAAAGTCCAGATACATAGATAGATACATATAAATGTCTGAACACATGAATAACTTAAACCCAGCAACAGTGTTTAAACCGGTCTATTGTGAGTAGCGGTGATTAATATCACAGAGACTTAGCAACGAATTGTTGATGGTTTCAGAAGTTGGACATAGTAGAAACTAGAGACCCGAATGGGTCAATATTTTGCTGGCTGTAGCGGTTACAGACCACAAAATATTGACCCATGCCGTACCCGTAAGCTTTATATCACCCAGCCCGTATCCTGTTCATAATTCGAAACTGTCAACCAAAACTCTCACCAAAACTCACCAAAACTCACCAAAACTGTCAAAATAGGTTTCTTCAGTTTTTAAGTTGGTCTGGCTGGCTGGCTGGCTATGTATGTATGTATCATGCATATAGGCTGCACCAATGGAGCTAGAGGGCTGAACATTTCAAAATTACTCCTTATTATGTCTAGAAAAATATTTTTTTGGTTTTTTTAAAATTCCTCCCCTAAATAGGTTTTTAGTGGGGTGTTCAATTTACAATGTAGGTTTATGCTAAATTGATCCCTTAGTTTGAGTCTGCTTGTTTTTTTGGAAAATCTTTAGTAAGTAATTTATTCATTGATCACCCCTTTTTCCAATATGGCCTGCTGTGACTAACCAGACCCGTTTTTTAATGTTTTAGGGCCTGTCCGTACCCGTTTTCATGCATTGGGGCCCACTCATACTGTGGTTTGTGATTTGTTTTGTTTTGGAACCTAAACTTACCTGTGTGTTTAAGTTTAAGATTGTAGCAGTTTATTTAGATTAATTAAGTAATTAGCATCTGACTCCAAGAATAAACTAAACCTAATTATCCCACTACATTTAAATTAGATATTAACTTTTGTGCAACGCATAGTAGTAGTGATTGCTAATGTCCAAGAATGGTTAAGTTTTATTGGATGTTCCCTCATCTAAAAGATTCAGACAAAAGGGTTATCTCGTTAGGGTACCATTCGGCTGCTGATAATTCTAGCAGGATGTGTGAGGAAATAGAGAAAATGTAAGGTTTGCACGTAAGACAAAGAAGTTTGATTCACTCTTTCTTTCACTTGTATTGATATATGTGTTTGCGTATTTTGTTGTGTGCTAAAAAGCTACCATTATTTGTGTGTGTGTGTATACCCGCATGTTTGTGTTGGTAGGTCAAATAGCATTATTGCTGTGGACTTAGTATGTAAGCGACCGTGAATTTGTGTGTGTGTACATGTGTGAGCGTGTTTGTTGTGAGCGTTGGAAGAAAAATATAGCTATGAAAATTAAATAAACAAATAAAAACAGTTCTGTGTGTGTGCATTTGTGTGTGTGTGTGTGTGTGTGTGTGTGAAACGAAGGCAGATAAAAACAAGCAGACACTCAAAAAAACAACAAAGTGACATGAATTTGGTAGATACGCTCATATGATGAGAATTGTTACAAAACTTTGGAAAATGTGTGTCTTAATGACATTTCGTTTAACCAAGTCCAACAGAAATGGAGAATTCAGTTAATTACTCAGTCTTTTACGCTGTTGTTGTTTTTTTGTGTGTGGAATACCACAAAACAACGTTAACTTTTTGTGACTAAAAATATGCTGCAGTCAAACTGTTTTTGTATGTGTGTGTATATGTGTCTATATAGTATGTGTGTGTAAACACTTTAGACTAGATAAACATTGCTCATTACAGATAACGCATTTCTGTGCATCAGCCTTTCTGCTTTTCCAGAATTTCAGATGACACACTCACTAAAAAACACCAAGAACTGACATGTAGAAATTAAGATTAATATTATCATATTATCTTTTTGATGATCTCAAATATGAACACAGCACAGCCATTGGTGGCCACTGTGCCAGTCTTCAAGTTCTGTCTTTGCAGCCCATGGGCTTGTGTACCCGTGCAGGGCTCTAGTAGAAATTACCATATATGCTGGTATATAAGATAGTCATTTAATTTTTTTTAAACTATACAAATATTACACTATACCTAATGTGCTGATATTATGACTAGGGGTCCGTCTACCAAAGCTTGATATGGCTTGGATGAGTTGCAGTAAGTGGTAGTCCACCAAATATCCTTGTAAACCATCTTATAGTCAGGCATATACAGTAGTAATGTTGTCATTGGTTGTTGGTGGTGATGGTGGCATCCCATCTGAGTAAAGATGGGCAAAGTTCTACTCATAAAATTCATCATTCATCCAAATTACTGTTGGACATTTGAGAAGGAAATGAATTGCCACTTAATATGATTACTTTTTTTTCCTTTCTTTTCTTCTTTCTGATTTGACCTCTGATAAATTATATTCCCTGACTCATTGATTGGGAAAAATAAAAAGATGTAATGCTTGACTTGGATCGCATTCAATTCTGACCTCATCTGCCTTTCCTTATGTGTATAATTTTAAATTGTATAAAAACACAAAATACTTTGGGGAGATGTAGGCCAGAACAGAGGTGGGGGCCTGGTGGGTAAGTTGGCATGGGCCTACTATTTTGAGTGAGGCCTACTTCCCCTGGAGGAGGCATATACTATTGTATTTACTACTTCTTATTACAGTATGTACTCTATTGTTAATCACCGCTACCCACAACAGACCAGTTTAAACACTGTTGATGGGTTTAGGTTATTCATGTGTTCTGATATTTACATGTATCTATGTATCTATCTATGTATCCAGACTTCGCCCAGTTCTTACCGTTCCTAGTAGAAACTTGAAATTTGGCACAAACACTCCCCTCAATATGCAATGTAAGTTTCTGCTAAATCGGTCACTAGTTTTTGCCCACTTGTTTTTTGAAAATTCAGACCTTTTTTAGCAATGTTGAGAGAAGTAACTTATTCATTGATCACCCTTTTTTCCAACTTTTTAATTGACCACCCCCAACACAGCATATATGGGTGGTGGTGAGTCATAATTTCCCTGGGAATGCTAGTCTTATATACATTTTGAAAAAACTTGCTTGCCATTACTTTTTTATAAATCGTTCTAGTTCTTTTATTTTGTAAATTTATTCTTGCAAGTACATCATGTACATGTATATAAAAAGTATCCTGTCTCTTAAGAGACAACTCCCAATGGAGTATGGAGCCCGGTGACAAAGACCCAATTTCTGTTGCATGCGTCAGCTTAGTGATCAAGTCTGGTAGAGACCAGGACTTTATTCCTACAAGTTTTTATGACTACCCCCTTGGCAGGATGCAAGTCCACCGAAACTTGTATATACCCATACATAAATCATAAGTATTTAGCACTTATTACAAAAATACTTAATGAGCAGTTTGAAATGAGGCCTACATTTCTCATCTGGCCAAGGCTTTGCACGTGTCAGGGGTCAGTCTGGGGGTGGCGGGGGGTGGGGATCACTTTCACCTTGCCCATTTCTTTTATTGGTTAATAGCAAGAAGGGTATCAGGCTGTAAGGATATGGGTTCCTAAAATGCCCACGAGGAATCAATTATACCCATACACGTGCACATACACAAACACACACATATACATGAGTACACTTACACATACACACATTCACATATACATGCATGTCCACATACTTTCAGAAGTGTACACATTTACATACATATATACTCTCATTCATCCCTACTCACACATGAATATAAGTATAAAGATGTGTAATTTCAAATAGTCCCACATGATAACTGATTTATTGATATTTACTAAGCTTAGTTTAGTGTGGCACAAGGCTACAACAATGGGGTATCAATGAAGACTGAACTTATTACACTAGCTAATGGTTTTCGAGATATGCTTGCTAACCATCACTACAAATAATAACTGTCTCATTAGATCATTAGACTGGATTTAATAATGCTTTCTGTTGAAAGCAAATAAAGAAAGTTAATATCTATAATTAATAACAATGATATAACTTTAAAAAAACAGTTGAACAAATTACCTTCGGTAATTTTGAGATGAGTCATTATTATTCCAAGAGTTGTTTGGACTATTGAATTGCCTGTGTTACATGAGTTGCTGTGTATTGTTTGGTCCAATCAGTATATTTGCTACATATCTCTTTTCTTTCAAATAGGTCTTCAAACAATTGAAATCCTTCTTGTTGTTTATGTTGTTAACACACTGATATAACATTAAAATACCATTTTTGGCTGCATCTTACTTTGCACAGCATACAAATACATTCTAATTCATATGTCCAGCTGTTACAACCTATCTAAAAAATACTAGTTGATTCCATGCATGTGTGAATCATTAATTTCATTAACGCTCAATTTCTAATGATATACTTTATTTTTGTCTTTTCTCTTTCAGGATACCAAAACTGAGTTGTTACATGAAAAGAAGAACAGAAGCCAGAAGTATATTCCACTGAGACTGCACCAAATTCATTTGATTCATTAATAAACAACACTGATCTTTTACTGAATATCATTTACATCCCTAAAGATTCTTAACTGTTTGACATCCTATAGCAAAACAAAGTGCAAACATTTCATACCATAAAGGATACATCAAACCAAAGACAAACAAGCAAAAAAAGGCATCTGGATCTTCAGTTTGTCAAAGGAAACCTTACACCCTAAACCTAAACACTAACCGTAAACCTAAACCCTGTTTCATTTCAAATAACATTCAAAATAAGTAGAAGAGGGTCTATCTTCGCTGGCTTACAGAATCTTTGGTCTGTCAAAGAAAACCACAAAATCCTAACCCTAACCCTATTTTATTCCAAATAAGCTTCAAGACGACTGGAAGAGGGTCTATCTTCACTGGCTTTCAGCAAATTGAATTGGGAAAATATAACTGGAAAATCCACACTTATGTTGCATTGTCAATGGAAATCAATGATTGGCAATAAAGAGTTCCTTAAACAAAACTTAAACAAATTAGTAAACAAAACCTTTTAAAAATCTTTAAGCTGATTCAGTTGATGTGAAGATAAATAATAACATTATAAAATCAAGTAAGATAATATAATCCAGTCTTGTGGTAGAGTATTGAACTGGAATCTGCAAGGCTTAAAATTCAAATACCAGAATTGAGATCATCATTAACCAAATTGTGCTTTAAAGAAGGAAAACTGGTTTTAAGATGTCTTTTTATCCATAATTACTAACATTTCTAAACTATGTCAAATTTCAAAAATTTAATTTCAAGATTTTAAGCCTTTTAGGAAAAAAAGTTTCTTTCCATCTATTCTATGACAATAACTTTTTGTTATTTTACACTGATTTACAGGGGAACTTCGCTTATAAAGACATTCGTTTTGATCTAATTGTAACTTTAAAGACTTCAAGTTTTTAATAAAACAGAAGAAAATACATATGGACTAATATTCAAATTTTGAGATACAACACTAGTAACTTTTTACACTTAGATGTTCTGTTTTGTTCAACTTCACTCCAGGCCAACATTGGGTTATCTTGCTAATCTTAACTCTTGAATTCATATAAAAAAAATTGAATTTCAATATCAAGGGAAATAACATCTGATTAAAATTATTTCCCTTCGAACTTTAGGTAAATTAAAGATAAACATTTTTCTGTTCTATTCACAAAAGAGTCCTATTACTTTTTTGTCTATTCACAGAAAAGTGTTCCACTGTCATTACAAGTGGTATCCAGCGGTTCATGAATTTAAGAGTTAAAAAAGTGTAAAGAGTTGAGAGAAATAATTAGAAATCTACGGAATCAAATTAAACATGTGGACTTCCAAACGTGAAGAATTATCTACTGATAGCCTGACTACAGTAATGGTACTTGCCCAGAAGCTGAAATTGCACAACCCAGTACTGACTGCTGCTCCTGGTCTACACGAAGAAATGTGCCTTCAAATAACACAAAGAAACAGTAGGACAGTCAACAACAACAGTAATGAGGACACCGTCGATAGCGGCACCTGGGGGAAAGGCAACACATCTACCTCTGCATCATCTACACCATCTTCTGTCTGTGGTGCCAATGATAAGAATCCATTCTTGCAGAGGAAGCAGCAGAGTCAAAAGGCATCTGAACGTGGAAATTTAAAGCTAAATATTCCTACAACAGGCCAACCACAACAATGCAAGATCGATCAAATCAGTACTGGTTCCTCTTGCCAAAAACACCACTTAGCCAGAGCATCAGGCTCACTTCAGAAAAACAGAGTACCGTCGAGGATTTTAGTACAGAGACGTCCCCTTCTCTCCCAAAAGGCTGTGGACGTTGATACAGAGAATGATACCGATACAGAAACCTCAAACGATACTGAAATCAACTGTACAAGCGATGATGAATTAAGGAGCTTTGGCATGGAGGTTACATCCAATTCCGATTGCGATGATGCTTTTGAGTCAGTCTCAGACTTTTCTGCTAAAGAAGATAATGGTAAAAGTTCTGGAAGATTAAATGTAAAATCTAGGATTACAACTTCTTGCAATCAGAGGCAAGAAATTCTAAGGACGCATATATCACCATCACCAATGACAAAACCACGCAAAGAAAATGTTAGAGGTGCAAAGGTCAAAGGAAAGCCAACAGCAATGTCATCGATGACCCCACCAAATTCGTCTTTACCATCAAAACAATTTCGACATCCCCACTCAAACAATCAAGACTTAGAATCCAAATTTTGCCGTTTTTCTCCACAGAGACAAAAAACAGGTAAAAGTGAGGCAGACAGTGACAACCAAAGTCTCAAGACTCACCCACGAATCTTAGCAAAAACCCAAATATCTGACCGTCACGATGATGGCCTTGGAGCATCTGTTGATGATAATGACGATGATGATGATGATGATGTTACACTGGGTGATGCTCGACACAAAACAGACGTTCCAGAGAGCAGGAAGAAGAGAAATGATCGGAAGAAGAGCCGAAACGTCCCGCTGAGGAAGCAAGGTGATGCAAACGGCTCAGACATATCCCATACCTCTTCATCATCATCATTGTCATATTCTCCATTTACACCCTGCGATACTTCTTCTCCTTCGCCTCAGCATCCCAACAATATTCAACATGGTGCGAATTCAGATCAAAAAGACAGACCAGAGATTAGCAACAACATTGGCAGCTGTCCTGTCAATGAAAACACGGATTTTGGACAAAAACTCGATCTACTGCAATCTGAACTGGTAGGTACATTGAAAACATACATATATCTCCTTCTTTTTGAATATTCCCTTTATATAAAACTAAAATAAAAACTTTAAGTTTGCAACATTCAACTTTTCTCCTTGTCGGCTGGGGCATAGAATACGCCGACTGTATCCTCTGCAGAGGGATAGGACCCCCCTCCCCCAAATGAGGACGGCCCTGCTGGCTGGGGCCTAGAATATGCTGACTGCATGCCCTGCAGAGGGGTAAGAACCTCCCCCCCCCCAAACAGGCGCCACCAAAGTCGCAAGACTCTAATTTAAAAAAATAACCGTTTACCAAAGTTGCAAGACTCTAATTAAAAAATTTTAAAATAACCGTTTACCAAAGTCGCAAGACTCTAATTAAAAAAAATAACCGTTTACCAAAGTCGCAAGACACTATTTTGGGGATTATAAACTGATTTTGGCATTAAATAACCTATCATGGGTTGATATGCCGCTAAACAAATCAATCAATCAATCAATCAATAAATCTTTTTTTTAAATCGGTTGGAAACTAAAAAACTTGCTTTATATATATATATATATGGTAAGTGGTCATAAGTATGCCGCACAATTCTGCATATATATATTAGTAGACCTCTGTTTTCAACCGAAGAAGGCTAAAAAAATTAGCTAAATACCATTAGTTGTTCATCTGATGATCGATTTCTCGTGAAACTAACTGTACAGGTTGTTATGAACCAATAAAATATTTTTTCTACTATATATATTTATGTCACTTTTTTGCTTTTACCAAAAAAGTGAAAATAGTGTTTAGTGTTTGTTTTGCAGTGAGCCATTATAAAGGCAGTACATACCCTCTCTCTCTCTCTCTTTCTTACACCCCAGTCTCCTGTACTCTCAGCCTCTGATGACTCAGCCTAACATACAATCATCTATGACAATTTTCATCCTTCTTAGCTGTTAAATCAATGTCAGTAATAGTTATGATTGTCATCACGATTTTCCTGACAACAGATAAAACTTGTGTTTGAGAGTTGATCTCTTGCACAGGTCTGCATATTTAAAGTCATTAAAAATTGTTTTCATTCTAAGATGGAGTAAATCTAGTAATAAAACAGGTCTGGTTAGTCACTCAATAGAAACCGTCACGCAACCAACATCATTTAGCAGCATGCTGTGTTGGGGTTGATCAATTGAAAAAGGGGTGATCAATGATTAAGTTACTTTTGTTTTGACAGTGAACACTAAAAAAGTCTGAATTTTCAAAAAGCAAGTGTGAATGCTGCTGGACACAAACTAAGGGACCAATTTAGCATAAACTTACTTTGTAAATTGAACCCACAATAAAAACCTATTTATTGAGATGGAGATTTTCAAAAGCCAAAAACAACGTTTTTTTTCTATGCCGTGTTGGGGATAATCAATTAGAAAGTTTTTAAAAAGGGTTGATCAATGAATTCTCTTGCCTTTTGTTCAGCAGTGATCACTAAAATTGAATTTTCAAAAAACATGTGGACACAAAGGGATCAATTTAGCATAAACTTACATTGCAAACTGTCCCTCCCACCCTAAAAAAGTATTATGAAGAGAAATTTTGAAAAAACAAAAGACAGTCCCCCTGAAGGCAAATAAATATGAATAGACATAATAAGGTGTAAATGTTTAAATTTTCAGTCTTCTAGTTCCATTGGTGCAGCCTATACATGTGATATATACATAACCAACCAGACAGACAGCCAGACTGACTTGAAAACTGAAGAAACCTATGTTGATGGTTTCTAATGATAGTAATAATTTAAAGTATATTGACTCAGAGTGCTGTGATGAAAAGCAACAATAATAAGATTGAGTAAAATTCCTAATAACATAATAATAGTTAGTGGTATGTACTTCAGCCTGATGTAGATATAAAAACAATGTCAATGATTTTAACAAAGGGACAACTGTTTCAAATATGTCTGTGATGTCACATCAGGTTGCAATTGGTAACCGGAGACATTGACAATTTAATAGACCCTTTCCTTTGGACAAACACTAGTTTCCTACTGAAGACAATAACGGATTGTCATCTGGATAATTTGTTGACATCATTCTATCTTCATTCTTTTCTTCTTTCATTGCTCCCATCTCTCATTCCCTTTTTTAAATCTCCACCTTCAGCCAGTATGTCTTCCTTGCCGTCATCTCCTAAATCCCCTAAACATCTTATTATTGTCTTATTGACTAAGCTTAGCTTAATACGGCACAAGGACAAATGAGGAGAAATGTGGGTTGAAAGATTTCTTTATTCCTGTAGACTCCTTGCGGGGCATAGGGGCCCCTTTGCGGTTTCAGTAGCAAGTAGGTTTTACAAGTTGGAGTTGCAGTAGTATTATATCGATCTGTGCTTCTTCTCGCCGATGTGAGGGAGAGATGAAAGAGAAGATGTCTCGTTCCAGGGCTGCAGATTTACGAGAGGGAAATAAAACATTTTCCCGTCGATAGCTTTGATTCCGGGCTGGTTCGCGGGTCACTTTGAGGCATTGAATTCTGCTTCAGTTAAAATTCGAATGAGTTAGACTCTACTGAAGGACGGACAGTGCTTATAGCAGTTCAAAAATCAGGGTGCCCGGTTTCCTCCTCCTACTACCCGCCTCCTTCCTTCACCCGTCAGAGTGAAGAGGGAAGCTTCTTCGCTTGTTGACCGGTTGCCTGTCTGTTGGATTCTAACTGATTCTAAACTGACCTTTATTTTAAAATCACGCAACCCTTAAAAAACACCCTGGTTGGCCGAACGCATTTTCTTTTGTTCGGCCGCTTAACACACTTTCCTAGCCCCAGTAATACGATATGGCCTGTTGGTCACGTACACCCAACAACGCACGAACACAGAGTGCATTTCATTACATTGCTAACACTGCGTCCAAGTTGTAGATTTTTCTGTCAGAGTAACCTTCTCTTAGATGGACTGCCTTACAGGGCCAAAGATGTACAACTTCCCTGCTATTTACCCATGGCCACGGGGAAGTGGATTCATGCCTTTTCCAAGGGCATTAGTGTGAAGTGAATACAAGCAGCCACAGCTGAAACTTGAACTCGATTCCTCCGTTTAAAGATTGTGTTGTGCCAATCTTCCAAATGGGGAAAGGTCTGCCTGCCTTGAAAATCAACATTAAAAATTCTTGTTTCTGTCTGGGCTTGAACACCAACTAAGGCGCATGTAGGAAATACACAACTATCTTCGCCACCACAGCATGATCAATTAGAAACCCGTTAACCAAAACTGTCAACAAAACCGTCAACAAAAGTTTTCTTTCAGTTCTCAAGTTGGTCTGACTGGCTGGCTAGCTGGCTATGTATGTATATGGGCTGCACCAATGGATCTAGAAGGCTGCAAATGTCTACATTTACTCCTTATTATGTCTTAAAAAATGGGTTTTTTTGAAAATTTAGACTTTTTTAGTGATCACTGCCCAACAAAATGTGAGAGAAGTAACTTATTCATTGATCATCCCTTTTTCCAATGTTTTAATTGATCACCCTCAATACGGCATGATGTCAAAAGACATTGGTCACGTGACAGTTTCTATTGAGTAACTAACTAGACCTATTATTATTATTATTATTATTATTATTATTATTATTATTATTGTTGTTGTTGTTGTTGTTGTTGTTGTTGTTTCTGTTGTTTCTGTTGTTATTGTTATCATCTCATGATTTCGCCTTTATTTGCCCTCAGGGGGACTGTTTTGTAGGTCTTGAAATAAGAACAGTTGCTAAACAGGGTTCAAGGAGGTTTAAGGATATGAAAACTGGGCTTGCTTCATTTTTCTCTCTTCTTCTTGCTTATCAGAGGGTGGAGGGGGCAATTATCCATGGGATAATTGTCCAGAGAGAGAGAGAGAGAGAGGGAGAGGGAGGGGAAGGGAGACATATGTGTTTGACAAACTTTCACAATTATTAGGTTTCTGCAAAAGTTCCCAGTTCCCTAGGGAAATCATACAAGCGTCTTTGAAGTTTAGTCAGATCTTCATTGCTTGTACAATCAGTCACCTGTAGTACAATCATTTACAAGCCTTACAGAAAAATCAGAAGCTCAGAAAATGGGTTCCAAATGAACTTACAGAAGGGACATGGGTCCGTATTTGAACACTTATTACAACCAAAACTGTCAACAAAATTGTCAACATAGGTTTCTTCAGTTTTCAAGTGGGTCTGGCTGGCTAAGTATGTATCATGCATACACCAATGGAACAATTTTCAACATTTACTCCTTATTACATCTAAAAAAAACTCCTTTTTTTTTTTAATCCCCCCCGCCAGGTTTTAGGGCGGGTGGGTCAACTTGCAATGTAATTTTATGATAAATTGATTCCTTAGTTTGTGTCCAGCAGCATTCATGCTTGTTTTGGGAAAATTTGGACTTTTAGTGATCCAACAAGAGAAGTTACTTATTCATTGATCACCCCTTTTTCAAATTTTTCTAATTGATTATCCCCAACACTGCATGCTGCCAAAAGAACGTTGGTCACGTGATGCTTTCTATTGAGTGACTAATCAGTCCCGTCTTTCTTTCTCTTCTCGCTTGACATAGTAATTTTTGGACAAGACAGTTACTGGCAATGATAAATGGATTTATTACAAGAATCCAAAATGAAGAAAATCTTGGCTAAGACCGTCCTGGTCTTAGCCAAGATTTTCTCCAACATCACAACATAAATGGAATCTACTGGGAAAAATGTTCTCTGCCTTTGGTGGGATTCAAACGGAATTCTTTATTACAAACAACTGGAATCTAGATAAACTATTACTGTGTAATACTACAGTGAACAAGTGTCTTATTTAAATGATGCATTTAACTAGAAAAGACTTTTTACAGGACAAGGAAGTCAACTTGTAATTTTGCTGTATGACAATGCCTGTCCTTATGTTGCAAATGTGATGCAGCAAACAATCATGGGGTTAATTGTTACATCGCCAGTGTTACGTCTTTGGTGTTTGCTTGTTAGTTGGTAGGTTGTTTGTTCTTTCCTGTTCTTAGCTGTGTTGGTTAAATGCGTTTGGTTCAAACCGTATTTAGCTACGTTTAGAAAAAGGAGAGACGGACAAAAGACGTGCATTATGGGCAATTGCCTGTGGTCAAAGAGGCCTTCCCAGCTCCCACTTGCGGGCCCTCGTTTCCTGTACAGGAAATGGGGCTCGTTATGGGAATTGTTGGGTAGATTCTGCTTTGGCATGTTTATTGATATTAAGCATACATATATACATAGATATATAAACATTAGAAATTAAGTCTAAGATCTAAATATATGACTAATAATATGTGCTAAAATTCAAATTTGTACATTTTTCACAATAAAAGGAGCCAAAGCATGGTTGTCAATTTAATACTTGTAAAATCGACAGATACTCACAGAAAACAAATATCAAATCACTTTAACACCCTAGAGTGGCCATTTGAACATTCTCCCCCAAAGTTTTATCAATTGAATATCCTCCATCCTAAAGAAGTCTAAGGGAGAGGATGTTTAATTGTAAACCATCATAGTTAAGGAAACTAGGGGAAAACATAGGAATTAATTTATTTTATTAATAAAATTAAAG
>VCCN01001489.1:224166-234946 GCA_006491835.1 Architeuthis dux | reverse complement strand
GCCGTGGGTGAATAGCAGACTGGTCTCTCTAGCCAAGGTTGAAACTAGTCTAGAAAACGGACAGCTCTGATTCCAATCCAGCCTGAAGAGGGATGGGCTCCGTCAGGCTATTTCGCCCTTGACACACCTATGATGCCCAACCCTCAGTGTTTTCTTTTTTGAAATATGAACAACATTCTGCTAATATGGAAATCTCCATCCAGAGTTTTTAAAACCTGCTGCTGCTTAAAAAAAGAAAGAAAGAAAGGAAGGAAAGAAGGAAGGAATGAAGGAAAATCAAAGAAAGAAAGAAAGAAAAATCAAAGAAAGAGTTAAGAAACAAAGAAAGAAAGGAAGAAAAATCAAGGAAAGAAAGAAACAAACAAAGAAAGGAACAAAATCAAAGAAAGAGTTAAGAAAGAGAGAAAGGAAGAAAAAGAAAAGAAAGCAAGTAAGGAAAGAAGGAAAAAATCAAAGCAAGAGACAAGAAAGAAAGAAAATCAAAGAAAGAGTTAATAAATAAAGGAAGAAAGAGAGAAAATGAGAAAGAAACGAATAAAGAGAGAGAAAAGGAGTAATAAAGAAAGAGAGAAAGAAAGAAAGGAACAAAAGAAGGAAGAAAGAAAGAAAGAAAGAACAAACTTAAATCTCGTGGTTTAACGAGAATCGACGGGATTTTGTGTTAGCCGGGCGGGAAACTTCAACGCCTTAATAACAAACAACATTAAATGGTGAGACTCGGTTTTTCCTTTCATTTGTTGATTTCATTTATTTTTCTGGTTTCTAGATGAAATATTTACCTTTGTTTATTTACTTGACAATAGAAACGTACTGAAAATATAAGAATTACGTTGTTGTTTTTCTTTTCTTTTTCATAAACAAGTGTTTCATGCGAATTGGTAACTTTTTTTTCTCTTGTCAAAAATTTGTTTTACTTGTCATTTTAAGTTTGTTTTATTTAAAAACTAATTTTTTTGATAACAATTTTAATACAAAATTATTAAAACAAGGAACAAATTTCCAGTGTAAATGTTTTTATTTCTTTCTGTTTTTTACGCTTAAAAGAAAGCAGAAAGTTTTAAAATAATCAGACGATTTTTTACTAACAATAATAAAAAAACGAAATTATGTAAATAATTATTTTTGTTAATAGTTTTGAAAGTATTTATTCAAACTTTCACATTTCTTAGATCATCTTGCCCTAAGTGGTTCAGTTTAAATGACTTCTCTTTGAAATATGTTAATCAACAAAGGCCTGAAAATGTTTCTCTTCATCATTAAAACTCAAAATTCGTAATTCTTTAAAATAACATTTGTATTTTCAAGACTTTAATTTTGTTTTAAATAAAGAAAGGTAAAGATTCCGTTTATTCTTGTGTATTTTTGTACGAAAATGTTTATTTTATCATTTTTCCTATGTATTTTGATGTGTTTTTGAATGAATTATTACCGTCATTTCTTCGAACTTTTCTCATTTTTGAGAAAAAATAAGTTATTTTATTTATATTTGTATCTTCTAACCTTCAAACCGTTTTGGTAGTTACTAATTTTTATGATACTACCCGTTAGTGCCTTTATTCTTATCATCTTTGATAAGTACGACCCACGACGTAATCCAAGATGGTAAGAAGGAACTGCGAACCGGAATATTTATGCAAGAAGTGTCCATATTATACATCTAAGACTATAAAGACACGAATGTTTTTGTTTGTTTCTAACTTTATTTTTTAGATTCCCAAACGTCTGCACACTACGGGCTGCAAATTTGTATATGAGTAACTTGACCACAGGATAGGTGACGGTGACCTCTAAATGCCCCCCCCCCATTTTATGAAATCTCTATAAAATATATTTTACTTTCCTGTGTTGTTATATTTGAATTTTTTTTCACCCTGTCAATGCTGGGGACCCCAGCTGGTATACCTCTATTCTCAGCTGTCAGTAATGTTTGTTTTACTTCCTGACCAATGACTATCCCTTTCCTTCTGATTAAACTCAGGCTGTCAACCTACGGCAATGAGTAAACAGTGTGGATCGGATATGAAGTATAAGTGCTCAGTGAGATTCAAAGTCGCGTCTCTTTTGCCTGGGGTAGTTTTCTTTCTGATTAATAATAATTTATATTACTTCATCTAATCTAACTACAATTGAAAAAATCTCTGTGCGTTCACTGTGATTACTCGACAACTGCCATTGTAAGAAGTTGGCATTCGCCAGATATATTAATCAGCACTCCATGCAGTGCACTGTCGAGTTTGAAGTTGTTTGGATCAGCCGTTCTTGAGAAATCCAATAAAAAAAATAAATTAAAAAATTAAAGATTATAGATCTTTCTTCATAGTTTCTTTAAATTATCTCCCTTGACTTCTGCTTTTTAGAATTATCTAAATTTAGATATAAAATAACTAAATTGGCAACACTGAAGAGAATTAAATAAAATACTTCAAAGCCGTAGTTTTGTACGACCGGAAAATTATTTTACATGGCAATTATGGCGGGCCCTTCCAAACATGCACCTTTGGAACGGGCACTGCCCTAGAAAAAATAAATAATAAAAGATAATTTTTGGTCTTCATTTCTATAAATCTAGCCTTAACAACTGGAATTGTATATTGTAAAATATATCTCCACTCTCTCCAAATAAAAAGTGGGTGAAGTGATGCAGAAGTTAGTTGCATTTTGGTAGATTAGTGTTGGTACCTTTTGGTAGAACAGGAATCTCATGCAAGTGGGGTTGCTTATTCCAAAATTTTCAATAAACCATTGGCAAGGCCAGATTAAGCTTGAACTAAATTGATTGTTACTATATAACTCTGTGTATAAGCCACATTTGAAAGTGAGGACTTGGATGATTTAACACACTTGTGAAAAAGATTTTTCACAGCATTGGGGTACAGCCTATTTACGTGCTGATTAACAAGGAGGTTCAAATTCGGTTTACCACTGTAGCCAAAGGGTTAATGTAAAAAAAAATATATATTTATATTTATTATGGGATCCACTACAGATTGGCAGTCTGTTTCATTGCCGCATGCAAATTTATCAAGCGAATGAGGAAAACCAAATAATCAAATCATATATATTCAGACGGGAGACTTCTTGAAGAAAAGATCAGAAATCAGTTGAAGTCCCGAACCTAACATCTTATTCCATATAATATCGGATTTTATTAAAACACTTAAAAACTTCCAACCAGTGTGGCTTTTCCTTACTCTTTACCTTTTTCCTGAAATTTATTGGACCGTTCTTGTGGAATTCAACTATCCTCTTATTTCTCTCTATATCTATAATATAATTATATATATTGTCAAATCCACATACAGCGCTGTTTCATCGTCTTACGACTCATCAGTGTGGCTACTGACTATAAGTACCTTGGTGCCTCGAGCAAGGATTGAAACTGGACCTCTGGGCCAGCAGTCCGACTTCTTACCAATGCTCCGAGTCACCTCGGCGTATGTAGGCAATTTTTAAATCCATATAAACTCCTGTTTTTATCTATTTACGAAAGCGCTCAATTCGAATTTCTCCGAAGAGCTATGTGTAAATAGCTAATTCCCTATTGATTTAAAAAAATTTTTTTAATAACTCTGACAAATTACATTTGCATAAAAAATAGGCTGATAAAAAAAGAGGATATATAAAGACCCCATCATTTTTTTATAAGTTTTTATGTTTATGTTTTATTTAATATTTTGTGTCTGCACAGAGAAAGGAATGCAAAAAAAATACTAAAATTATTTTTTATATTTCTATTTTAAACAGCAAAATGTCTTCTTGGGATGTATTGCAATCAGCATTTGGGGGTGATGAGACCATCAACTTTGGACCTCGGTGTGAGACGGGCTCTGCTCTCTACCAAGTCTCCACTTTTGCTACAGTTTCTTCAAGAGACAAAGTAAGTTTCTGTTGTTATTGCTTAACTATTACTAGCATAGGACCCCGTAAAAAATGACTAGGGTCAGAGTAACTTTGTACTCTGCCTCGGATTGGATCGCTTCGCAGCCTTTTGGCTAAGATCAAAGTGTAGTATCTGTTCTTCGAAACCGCCATGGCCTCGAAATTCAGAGAACCATGGCCCTTCGGGGGTTCTTGTGGCATGCTCGGGTATCGTCCTGGGCTGTTAAACAAAACAATCAATCAATCTGCCTAGGATCAGAGTATCTGTGTACTCTGCCTAGCATCAGAGTATCGCTTCCAGCATTTCTGCCTAAGATCAGATTGTAGTATCTGTGCACTCTTTAAAAAGTGTTACACACAAAAATATATATGTATGGATATACATTGTGTTTTATATATGTGGATTATCATTATTGATTTATTTGTTTATTTTTGGCTTATTAACTTTTTGATATTTACTAAACTTAGCTTATTCTGGCACAAGACCAAATGAGGGGAATGTATAGAGGAAGATCGTGTTACGCCAATCTTCCAAGTGGGGAAGGTCTGCCTGTCTAAAAAAATTAGCATTTAAAATCCTATCTTTTACCAGGGCTTAAACACTGACCTCTGGCATCATCGGGAAATATGTCACAAGGCAGGCCAACTTACTGTATATGCCAGACTATAAGACAAATGGTTTACAAGGGTATTTGAGAATTAAAACTCCCTACAACTCGTCCTAGCACCTTAACTGTCCATATCGAGCTTTGGTAGACAGCTCCTTAGTCATAATACCAGTGCATTGGACACTAATATTTGCATAGTTTTAAAAAAATATTTAAATGTCCGTCATATATACCAGAATATATGGTATTGAATTTTTTATTAATATTTTGACTTGCTTGTTATGTTCCTGCTAGATCAGAACTGTTTTAACCTTGGTTTCATTTGTTGATTACAGGATGGAGCCCTGGCTCCCTCGGTTGTGTCTGAAATGGTTGGAGATTTATTTTGTGTTGCTGTTGACAACCATCTTTCTATCTTCAAGGACAGCCAATTTGTTGTAACTTTAAAATTCAGTAAGTAACCCAAGAATTTGTGCCGTGTTTGGCTTTTTCTTTTCTTTTCTTTTTTCTTTAATAACTTGATTACCTATCTTCCTTTTATATCAGGTAGTTCAACGTGAAATTGCTGATTTTGGTATAAGCTTGACATTTTAACACATTATTTTTTTTTCTTTTAAAAAAAAAAAAAAGAAGATTTCTGCATGTGTCATATCGCTTCAGGATGTGGGTGGTCATGGCTCTCCACAGCTTTAAACACGATTGTTCTTGGGAGGAATAGTGTTGCCTTCTCCACAGTTTTGAATTTAGTTGTCCTCCTAGACTGGTTGCCTTCCAAGACCCAGTCTGCCCTGTTATTTTACCTATAGCTGCTGGGAGAAGAGATGGATTCATGCCTTTCCCAAGAGCATTAGTGAACACAAAGATTGGTACCTCCTTTTAAATGGTAACATATTTCAATTGATATTTTACTTTTAAATTATATTTTGATCATTTCTGTCTGAATTTTTGAGATTGGGAAATACATTATAATACATTGATCTATTTGAATTAATGTCCTCGTCATGGTTATATTATCTCAACGTTTTAGCCATTGTACCCTCGGCCTTCTTCAGTAATCTATCGTATTTGGTAACCCTATGAGAATTTCTGTGATGAGGACTATGCAACTTTTTTTCCACTTTTTCTTTGTTCCTGGGTAATAAGTGTTATTTTCTGATTGGTTATGTCTAAAAAGTATAGAAAAGGGCTATTATTCTTTTCAAACTTTGGTTTTCTGATCAGAACCTTGATATTTTGTAATTCATTTTTAGGGAAGGTACTTGAAGGCTGCAAACTCCTTATCTGTGACAAATTGTTTCATAAGGCCTAATTTTATGTACAGTGGTGGCATCAACATATTCTGGAGGTACCAGTGGTTACCATGTGACGTTGTTCATCCCCACATAGAATTCGGGCAGTTGTGGCCAGTCCCACCTTTGGTAGTGTGTCAAGGTGTCCCTGCTGTCCCAAGGGCAAAGGTTATCCACCAGAATATACTAGACTTTGAATGCCGCTAACAAGGAACATATAATGAGAACATGATGTGAGATTATATTTTGGAGTCTGGTTCGTGAAAATGAATTACACTTACAGTACAATTGTAAATCTCAAAAAACTACTCACTTCTAAATCTTTTGTGATCATTTTTGTTTAACATTAGTGTAAATATATGTCAATTTAGATGCATTAGATTCATTCATTACATTCATATCATGTGGGTTTTTTTTTTTTATATAAATCTGAATAAAAAAAAATATGCAAGTTCACCTATTAGAAATAGCTAAATTTCAAAATATCACTGTCCTGGTCACAAAACAAAATTTGAAGGGAATAATCATCATCATCATCATCATCATCATAAGTCCACTTCTGGACAAAAGCCTTTCCCATCTCCTTCCATGATGACCTATCTTGTGCTAACCTCTGCCAAGTCTTACCGGCAAACTTTTCTATCTCATCCCTCCATCTTGTGTCTGGTCTTTTCCTACTTCGTTTACTGTCACATGGCCACCAATCGGTTAGTCTTTTCCCCTATCTATTGTCATCTCTTCTTGCTGGGTGGCCAGCCCATCTCCATTTTTGCTGCTTAATTAGTTGTGTAATATCCTTCACCCTAACTCGGAAAAGCCCCAGGCGAGGATGGCATAATGACAGAAGGGAATAATAGCCCGTTACCATACTTTTTACACATAAGCAATCAGAAAATAACACTCACTACCCAGGAACAAAAATACTGTTGCACAGTGTTATCATTATTATATATTGATCCATTTGAACTAGTGTCCTTATCTTAGTTATATAGTCACATTTTGACCTCTGTACACTCCAGCCTTCTTCAGCGGAATGAGAACAATCTACATCCATGGATATAATAAAGCGTTCAGTTCAAACTGTAACTACAGCCCGGCTCGAAGGAAAAAGTTTGACACTTCATACTGGTGTACATGAACGATCTTTATTACAACGTGTTAACTTTAAATACAGTACAACGTGAAAACGTAATTCGCCTTTTGCCGGTGTAGATGGTCTTAGGACTCTGATGTCATGATCGGATGAGGAGAAACTGTGCGCACCCAGCGGGTGATTTTTGTGAGACTCCCTTAATATGGTCCAAGAAATGTGTGTGTGCACTGAACACGTGTTTTGGATTAACCCTGGAGTCACAAGGTCAAGTTATTCTGATCCCCGGCTTCGGCGCGATCAAATTTGGGGTCACCTTTGTACGGAGGAAAAATGTCCATAAATTCACCAGGGAGGTCCCTGGAGACTTCCGATCCCACTTATATTCTCATTAGTGGGGACAAGGCTGGCGAAAAACGACTCTGTCTGTCTGTGAAGATCGATTCCCTATCATGAGGCACGGTGGCACCTGGGTTACTCCCCATCCCAACTCTTACTCCCGGACACCTGGTTCTTTTGAAATTTTACTTTATCTCAAACTATGTGTGTCCAGCTTCAGCTACACAAACTTCCCAGAAGGTTACTGAATATGACCGTTTGATACTAATTTTCTTCAACTCATTAACAGCGAATGACTGAAATTTCAGTCCTTGCAGTAATAGTAATAACTATTACACTTCTCCACCTGCCGCAGTTAATGGGTTAATATCTTAATGATTTATGGGTGACAGTACTTTCGTCTACATCACTTTAGCAAATATCAGTTTTGTCTAAAATCACTTTTGTCCCCACAATATCTCCAAAAGTTCTCAATGAATTACAATGACATTTTGTCAAATGGTGGGCCATTGGCTAAAGAAGAATTGATGACATTTTAGGGTGGATCCCAGGATCTTCTTTTTTTTTTTCTCCGATTGGGAGGGAAAAAAATTCCAGGATCTGTCCCAAAATTTAATTAAAAAATATCTCTCAATCAAAAAAATCCCTGGATCCACCCCAAAATTTCATCAATTCTTTCTAAGCCCATGTCCCACCATTCGACAAAATGTCATTGAGAACTTTTGGAGATATTGTTGGGGACAAAAGTGATTTTAGACCAAAGTGACGTAGACAAAACTGATATTTGCTAAAGTGATGTAGACGAAAGTGCTGTAGCCCTGATTTATAATTATTATTCCAGAATAAATTGTTCCTCTCATTTATGTTGCATGATTTTATCTGGGCTACTGGACTGTATGAGTATGGTCAAAATGATTCTCGTAAGATCACCAAAGTTGAGCAACGTCGAGTCTGGTCAATACCTAGATGGGTGATCATCTGGGAAGAGTAGGATTTGAGTATTTTCAGCTCTACTTGATGTTAAAGGGGTTGGAGTAGGGCTAACAACTCTAGATCGGAAAAAAAGTATTTTAGGGAGCTTTCACACCAAAGTGACATGCCACTTGAAAACGAACCTATACAAACATATGAAACCTTTCACACCAAAGAGGTGTGCCACTCTTGGACTGGACCATGTTTTAAATGTTTTTTTTCTCCGCGTGCGACATGCCACTCGGTCATGCATGTGCAGTGTAGCGGCTAAAATATAACTTGCTCAGCTTTTCACCCTGTTCATAGCCATCTAAATTATGATTTTTAAGTTACTTGCATACTGTTGTAAAACTTCAAATTCTCACAGCATGTAAAACAAACACACATATTCTGACAACAACATAGCTTCTAAAATTAGCGAGATCACTTCGCAGCCTTTTGGCTAAGATCAAAGTGTAGTATCTGTTCTTCGAAACCGCCATGGCCTCGAAGTTCAGAGAACCACGGCCCTTCGGGGGTTCCTTGTGGCATGCTTGGGTATCATCCTGGGAGAAGTTGCACAGGATGTCTTGGCCAGCTGGTCGGGAGGCGATCACCTTTAGCATGCTCAGGATTCGTCCTGAGAAGCTTTTTGGATCTCCCCCCGCCCCTTTATCCCGGTCCTCCTGGCAACTCTAGTCACGGGGACATGGGATCCCCTGTCCCCTACTGAATTCGGCACTATATGACCCACTAAGAATCGATGTGCCGTTAAACAAAACAAAACAAACAAAACAATCTAAAATTAGCCCATACCAAACAATACCTCTCATCACACATTGTTTCTTCATATTCTCGTGAATCATTATACATCATGCCGCTTCCAGAAAGTGAAGCATTTAAGGTTTCTCAAACTGGGTTCCACATCATATATTTTTGATTACAAAGAATTCTATCTCTTGTCTCTTTTTATTTCTATTCCAGAATTTCTTGTTGATGCGATGAGTTGTTGTCCTGACGGTTCTTTGCTCATTGTTGGAGATAAAAAAGGAATTTTATACATAATCGACACGGACATTAAAGAGATTGTCTTTTCTTTTGTGAGTACCAAGCCTTCTCTCTTCTTTAACTCTTAAATTCATATTAGCGGATATAAATGTTAAATCAATGGGAGTAACTCCTGATTAATGTTACTACCTTTGTATAGTTTTTACCAAAAAATGCATTCAAAACACATGCACCGTAATGGGGGCGTGGTCTTACCATAAAGGTAAAGTAGAAACAAACCTATTTAGTTAATAATTACTATGTATATGTTAACAAAACTGAAATTATTAAATTTAAGTAAAAGACCATTAGCTTCAGCATGTAGTATAAAATCTCCCAATAAAAATGTTAATTAACGAATAGCTTTAAAGAATAAACCACTAAATTGGCAAACAACACATCAGGAAGATTTAAGTTAAATTAACACTCCAACCAGAATTGAGGGACTGAGACCAGAAGAAACACTTGATCTACTGATAATATAATAAATAATCTTAACACTTAAAAAATTTGTAATTTGTTCTAACAAAACTTTTTCTTTCTTTCACTATGAACTACTCTGCCATCTGTTGATCAGCCTTGGTACTAAACAATATGGTGGGATAGAATATAAACCTCTGCTCCTAGATATGTGAAGATATAAAAAGGTGGAATAAAATTTAACCCATGATGCTGCAAAGAGTTAAGAGTTGTTTGTTAATACAGGCCTCCCCCGTTATAACGCGGTTCACATTATAACGCAGGTGGATGGTGGACCCCAAAATATTAATCTAACTACAAAACAGCTAGACATAATTCCAAAATAGCTAAATGGATTGTGGCTCTGTTATAACATTGTTGGCTTTCTTGGAGGCCTGTGTCCTGTAAATAAAAAAAATTAAAAAAATCTTTGTCATCCCTGATGAGCTTTTCAACTTTTAATGCAACCCAATTTTGTTTTGTCTAGAATTTGTTGTCTGATGAGAATATGACAGGCGAACATGCATTCAGGAGAATTCTCTTCATGCCTAACAACAGTAAGTAAAAGAGTTTTCTATATATTTCAGCCTCGGACTTCTTTATATTTCAGCCTCTGACATCTTTATATTCCAGCCTCTGACATCTTTATATTCCAGCCTCGGACATCTTTATATTCCAGCCTCGGACTTCTTTATATTCCAGCCTCGGACTTCTTTACATTTCAGCCTCGGACTTCTTTATATTCCAGCCTCGGACTTCTTTACATTTCAGCCTCGGACTTCTTTACATTTCAGCCTCGGACTTCTTTATATTCCAGCCTCGGACTTCTTTATATTTTCCTCTGCCAATGAAGTTGGAAGAGGTATATGTATTCACTCATGTTTGTCAGTTTGTCCTACTAAACAATTAGATTTTTTTCTAATAGAGTAAAATGTCCTGGAATTTGTTTTCGTTCTAGAGATATTTTTTCATATATTTAGAAGAGGTAAACAATAATCTAAAATATAGAAAATTGAAACTTACAGTTACCTCCCTCTGCATATTATTTTTACGATCTAAAGTTTATTTAATCAAAGTGAAATCAAACTCTTTTTTTTAATTTTTTTTTTTTTTTTTTT
>VCCN01001489.1:185300-211092 GCA_006491835.1 Architeuthis dux | reverse complement strand
CACCTGATGAAAAAAAACTTGCATATAAAAGTTTTGTTCGAAACGATCGAGAACAAAAAATGACTTCAAAACATTACGATATTCTACTTAATTATAAATGAAAATTTGTTTTTCGTTTGTTTTGATTGAAATTTGGGCTTTTTTTCTTTCTAGCAAAGCCAAGAAAAAAACTCAACTAATTTTTTTAAGTTTAATTACATTTTTAAATAATTAATTTTATATTTTGTTTTTATCATCCTGTTCTTCCAATGTTGTTATTTAAGATGTAAAATAAAATTACTTTTCAGAAATTTCACTTTTTTTTTTTTTTAAACCTCTAAATGGTACAAAAAAGTTTTTGATGAAAAAGTCAGTGAAAAGCTGAGTTGGCAAAACTGATGTTCATCAAACATGTCTCCGAATTGTCCGCAGAACGAAACTTCTGTCGGCTGACTGAGTGTCGGCCACACATCGTTTGACGAAACGACCGAGAACTGTTTCTTCCAATAACTCTTCTATAAATTTGAGATTGGTAACAAAGGAGTGACAGATCAGAGATAAATGTCAAAAGAGTGACAATGTAAAATGCTTCTTTTGCTTACTTTCTCTCTGTTTCTCTTACAGGATGACAATTTTGTGGTTCAGTCGTGCATCCATGCCACCTTACCAACATTCTCGGACTTGCACAAACTCTTGGAATATATTCAATTACGGGTTAGTTTCTTTTATTTAATACATTTTTTATCTTTTTTTCCCCCATCCAACCAACAATTTATTCAAACTTCTGTAAAGAAGTGTAGTATAATCGTCTGGTACATGTTCTGCCAACATGAGACGGCTCGTTCCAGGGCTGTACATTTATAGGAGAGATGAATCTGTGGAGAGAAATAAAGCATTTGCTCCATACCGGAAAAAGCACTCTCCCATGTGGCTGGAGAAAAAGACGACAAAATTCATTTATTTCAAGGAAAATATGGGTTCCTTTTATTTCCGTTGAGAGCTTCGATGGAGGGCCCAGTTCACGGATCAAGCGGGGTATTGAATTCTGTTTTGTTGCACTTTTCCTAGTTACATTGTGATGTCGGCCCAGACGATGCAAGGGAGTAAATACCTCGAGTTACCTCCCTTGCCACAACCCATAATGATGGAAGTGAGTTCCCGGTCATGCCGGGGGAAATAAAGATAAACACGCAGAGTGAGGTGACTAGCAGTTTCTTCTCCGTGCGTGATCAGTTAAGCATCACATTTGTCTTCGTCCTTGTTCCTTTTGCTTCATCTTCCTTTTCAGTGAGATTCCCATAAGCCGGGAGACACTACATACATTACTATAGGACTCACAGTGCATGATAGCATGCCCTGATAATGTTCGTTTTTGGAACATCTGTTTGTATATTCTAAATGGTAGAATATTTCCTTCTGCTCCAGTGTCCACTTTTATCAGTAGTTTTGCTGGTTGTTGTTCCCTACCAGGAACCTAGATGTTTATTTTTGTGGTAACTTCGGTACGGCTATCTGAACGGCTCACTGTGTGAAATTCGATCACATCAAAGTCCCCTTCATCTGTGTCGCTGTCGTTATCTGTCGCATGTATCTGCTTGTATCTCCCCTGGCAGTGCTTTGACCTAGGTCGTTCCTGTGAGGAGGTACTGTCTTTTATCTTGTCATATCTTTTCTTCCATCTGCACACGATAGCCAAGTGGTTTCGTTTTCCACAGTTTTGGCATTCCGTGTCGTAGACTGGGCATTGGTCTGTGGTTTCCTCATTTTGTACAGCACCTGTTTTTTCTTTGGCTGTATGGCATCTACTGTTGCAGCAGGCTGAGCACTGTTACTCTCTGTGAGCTGTAGCTGTGATTTACTGAGGCTTTGTGGTTTTTTGCTGGCTGTACAGCTTTTTCCAGTGTCATTTTCTTCTCTTCCGGCAGTAACTCTCTTTGTACTTCTGGGTATGTTGTTCCGGCGATGGTCTGCTCTATGAGTACAATGTCTGGCCAGTCTTTATCCTCGGCAGAAAGACCCCAACTATTATATTTTAATATCCCGGTTTCTCCCGTGCGTAGTAGGATCTGGTCCTGTATATCAGTGATTTTCCTTCGTCGGAATATCACTTCGCATTGTTGTCGCAATAGTCCCATCGCCTCGGCTTTGTTTGGATTTTCCCAGTTCATTTTAACATTGTCAAAGTTGTGGGCCGCCATGACAGTTTAGTTTTTTTGTTGTGTTTGGCTTGGCAGTATGTAATCCACAGGATGTGTTAAGATCGGAGGCAAATGTGCATGCTGCCCCTGAATTTTCAGTCTACCGTGTGCGCGAGGTAGTAATACACCGCTGCCACCATGAGATAAGTATTTACTAACAATAGATCTTGTTATATTATGTATTTATTTCACATCCACAACGAACGTGTCTCTATACAAAAAGGGGTACCCGAAGTGAGGCTGAGCGGAAGTAAACAGTGGGAAGTGGGAGAGGGAATAGGCGACAATATTACACCACCCGATTTGAAATCATGGAGAACTGTAACGAAATGCACTCTGTGTTTGCAGGCATACATGACCAAAAGCCTATGTTGTATTACCGGAGGCCTTTTAAGGGGCCCTGATCTTCAAATCGGGGGCAGTTTAGATCCGAATCTAACCAGTGACGTTCGGAGGAGAGAGGACTTGGCTCCCCTGCCCGTGAGGGGGGAGATAGCAGGCTTAGAACCTGGCAGGCAGGCAACAGGTCAAGGGCGAAGTAGTTCCCTCTTTCACCTGGACACATGCAAATATTGTAGCCACAAAGACAACATAATCTGCACCAATGTGGTCTGCAAGCTTTGCAAAGTACACCTGTGTTTGAACAAAGATAAACTGTTTTGAGGCATACCACACCCCATTAAATTAGCCTGATTTTGGCCTGCACAATAATATTTTAAACACTTTTTTTGTCAATATCAATTTTTTGTATCTACTCATTATATTGGATGTTATTCTTTAATTTTATGTTTTTAACTTTCTACTTTAATTTTTATTTTTTTTTAATATTTTCCATTTTTTTGGTCGAGGCACCATATATGATCACTTCATCAAAGGGGGATTTTAGAAAACTTGCAACTGAAATATCTTGTAATTAGGTCTAGTTTAACATACAAAAAGGTTGTTTGGATATCTAAAATATTTTTAGGGCTCCCCTATAAAGGGTTAAAACAGTTTTGAGATTCATATTTAAAAAAGTAAATATTTTTGTTACTTTAGAATACAAAAGCAAGCAAGAATAAATATCTGATCTGATTAAGATTTGAATATAATGTTTTTATTCTTTGCTAATCAGATCAGATATTTGTTCTTGCTTACTTTTGTATTCTAAAGTAATAAAAATATTTACCTTTTTAAAATATTTTTAGAAACTGTCAACCAAAACTGTCAACATAGGTTTCTTCTTTTTGTTAGTGATTTTGGTTGCCTATCTATTGCACATACAGGCCAATAGAGCTAGAGCATTGAAAATTTAAACATTTAAGTTTTTTTTTGTTGTTTTTTGTTTTTTTTAAAAAATTCCCCCCAAATAAGTTTTTAGTTGGGATTCAATTTACAGTGTAAGTTTATGCTAAATTGGTCCCTTAGTTTGTGTCCGGCAGTATTCACATTTATATTTTGAAAATTCAGAGTTTTTAGTGATCACTGTCTAACTAAAGGCAAGGGAAGTAACTTATTCATTGATCACTCCTTTTTCCAATTGATTACCCCCACGCCCTCCAACAAAGCATGCTGCCAAAAGACGTTGGACACGTGATGGTTTCTATTGAGTGACTAACCAGATCTGTCTATTTAATGATCCAAGTTTGTATTTACCTGGTAAGATTGGTATAGCTTTTAATTTTATTGATATGTTTTTCTTTTATTTATCAGTTGAGTCGAAAGCCATCCAATGAGAAGACTGAGATGGATGATGTATTACTGAATAAGGTAATTGTGATTTCTTTTGCTTGTTATTTGCTGTTTAATAAGTTCTTGGTCCTGTCCCCAGTACTGGGTGGTTGGGGCACACATTACAGTTGTGTCTTGGGCAAGAATAGAATTAAAAAATGAAAATAAAAAAATTGAGTTATATGAATTTAAGAGTTAAATAATGAGACAGGGCTTAAATGAGACAAACCACAGCACGCATGTGCAAACTACATGGTATACATTGACCAATGGAGAAGCATAAATAACCCCTGAAAGTTTCAATGCGCCTGTGTCTTCAGTTTGCTGTTACACATCGCTTGAAGTAGACATGTTTTCCTAACATGTCGTAATAATTGTAGTTCTAAATTCCAGCAGTGCTTCAATTTGAAATATTCAGTGAAATTGCACAGAACGGCTACCGAATCTTTTCGCATGCTAACTGAAGTTCATGAGGAAGAATGCAATTCATTGATCATCTGCCTCAGCCAACCAAGTTGGAGAGGTTGTGTCCGTCTTTCTCTCTGTCCACAAGATCTCTCCAAAAGTACTCAATGGATTTCAATGAAATTTTGTGAAAGTGTGGACAATGGGGAAAGAAGTGGTTGAATTTTGGGGCGGATCCAAGAATAATTTTTGGTTGAGAAATATTTTCCGTTTTTTTTTTTTGTTTTTTTTTTTCTACCCCCATACATTTATGTCCTCACAATATCTCCAAAAGTTCTCTGAATTTCCATGTAATTTTGTGGTCGGGTGTACAATAAGCTACAGAAGAAGTGATTAAATTTGGGGGCGGATCCATGCACAATTATTTCCCCTGACAATGGTGTTGGATGAGATATGCACTTTCTGAGTGCTTTCTAGTTTTTTGAACATCAATTAAACATGATCTACTTAAGACTTGGGGGGGGGGGGGGGTAGAAGATTACCATAAGATAATATCATTTATGTAAAATAGCTCGGACAAGATTATCTCCCTTGTACTATGGTGTCACTAATTTTAATGTATCTATCTTTTCATCTGACACTGCTTTTGAGCCTCATTCTGGTTCACTCTCTGTTGTCATTCTAAATAAAAATGAAATCGACTGAGTTCGTATTTACATTCGCTCTGGTTCTTGATGTGCATGGGCTGAAATGGTTGGGGGGGTGCGGGGTGCACTTGTATGTCATTAAATACGGTAATCACAAGTTAAACCAATTTGCCACTAAAGTATAACAAGACTATTTACGCTAATGTTGGAGAAATTTGCTTTTAAAAAATCCATTTATTAGATTATATAGATTATTAATTGTCAACCAAAACTGTCAACATCAACATAAATTTCTTCAATTTTTAAGTGTGGCTGGCTGGCTGGTGTGCGTACAGGTTGCACCAATGGAGCTAGGGGGCTGAAAATTTAAACGTTTGCTCCTTATGTTTTTAAAAAAACGATTTTGGTTTTTGAAAATTCACCCAAAATAGGTTTTTAATAGGGATTCAGTTTACAATGTAATTTTATGCTAAATTGCTACCTTAGCTTGTGCCCGGCAGTGTTCACGCTTGTTTTTTTTTTTTTTGTTTTTTTTTAAATTCAGACTTTTTTTATTGTTCACTGCCCAATCAAAGGTGAAAGAAGTATCTTATTCTTTGATCACCTCCCGTTTCTAATTTTTTAATTTATTACCCCCAACACGGCATGCTGCTAAAAGACGTTGGTCACATGATGGTTTCTATTGAGTGTCTAACCAGACCTGTTGTCTACAGGATTGCTTCGCAGCCTTTTGGCTAAGATCAAAGTGTAGTATCTGTTCTTCAAAACCGCCATGGCCTCGAAGTTCAGAGAACCACTGCCTTTTGGGAGTCCTTGTGGCATGCTCGGGTATCGTCCTGGGAGAAGTTGCACAGGATATCTTGGCCAGCTGGTCGGGAGGCGACCACCATTAGCATGCTCAGGATTCGGTCCTGAGAAGCTTTTGGGACCCCCCACCCTTTATCCCGGTCTTCGTGGCATTTGTCTCAGTGACAGGGATTTGGGATTCTCCCCCCTCAAGTCTCTAGTCACGGGGACATGGGATCTCCTCTACTGAATCCGGCACTAAATGACCCACCAAGGGTCGATGTGCCGTTAAACAAAACAATATTAAAAGGATAGAAACATAATATTTAGAAAGCCAAAAAGCACTTAATGCTTGCTTTCAAATGATATTTTCCTTTTCTTATTAATGTCACTGTGGCAAACTAACATTTATTTCTGCAAAATATTTATAATTCTTATGATTTTTGTTAACTGAAGAATAATCTACTTATGATGAGCCACCCGATGGTCTATTGTGAAAGAGAAAAGTGAACACATTTGCATAAGTGTAATGTAATGTGATGTAAAGATTTACATCCGGGTGTGTGATACTCGTCTCTGTGATGCCCATATGCTGTGATCGGCTGGTGTAGCATCTGGGTGCATGACTGATTCCCATCCTGATAAAGAGGCCGTTGGAGAGAAAGAGATCAGGATTCTCTGCTGGCTACACTAGGAGAGTGATCGGTTTGAAACAAGTTACAGCATTGTTGCTTCGCTTGTTCTGGTGTTGGAGCATTTGATCTATCTAGTGACTGTTCGCACCGAACTGTGTCACTGTTTGTCCCAAACCCCTCTTTGTGCAGCATTGTACACCTTAAATCTACATCTATATTTTCCATCTGTAACGTTTGTCATGGGGAATAACTATTAAATATTAATTATAGAGTAATCTTGATTATTTATTATTTTTTTGCAAATTCATAAAAAATTCCGGGTTCATTCTGGTTGAACGTAGAACGTAGTACAGTGCAATTGCAAAATCATTTTTTGACGGCCTGGGTAAACTAGTAGATTAGTAACATTCACTTGTGTTTTTGTTTCATTCAGGCGATGCAGATGCAACATCGTCTTAATACGTTTTGGTTTGCGATTGGTCAGAAAAATTACAGGTAAGTTTCAATGCACAATTTCATTTATCAGAACATTTCAAGTAAGAATAGACTTTGCGTCTTTTACAAGTTTTTCTTATCCCTAACTCAATCCTCCAATTTCATTAGGTTTATAGCCTTGTCTTCTAACTTTTAAAAAGAATTTAGTACAAATGTTAGATATTTAGGCAGCTGTGGGTGGGGGTCACAGATTTGACCCCCACAGGTGTTGAAAGTTAGAAACAGGATATCGACGAAAACCTCAAACTACAAGGTGTCCTGCACCGGAAACAGACACACCAGGTGTTCAAAAGTCATAAACAGGATATTGACTGAACCCTAACTGCAGATGGCAGTCTGGTAAATCAGTGTGGGCGTTCGAACCCGATAAAGATAACAGAGAGACAGACCACCTAGGCTGGGGAAGAGACAAGACCAATTTCCCTGTTAAGAACAGTCTGTTGGCTCTCATCATCTCTCTCCCATTCTTCGTTCTCTGCCAGGACCCAATGTATCTTATTCAATAAAAATATATCCTCATATTTTTATAAACCAAGTTTCGAATCTTCCTTTTTCTCCAAGTTCAGGATTTTCCTCCTGCGGACCATTTTTAAAAAAATTTACACCAAGAGAATGAGGCTAATAGTGAGAGATTTGCTAATGTAATAGCATTTATTTTGCAGATTTAATGTAAATAGAGATAAAATTGTTATTATTGGAGGTTTTTGAGCTCTTAACATCAATGGTGTCTACCCAAGAAATTAGACTAATTTTCAAGTACAATTTCAAATTAGGACATATTGTTGCTCAAGCTACTGATAATGTCAACAAAGCATTTGGAGTGAACACTACTACAGTGCAAACTGTTCAGCATTGGTTCAATAGGTTTAGGATTGAAAATATGGAAACCAATAATAAATGTTGACAGAGGCTCAAACCGGTTCTGAATGATTAACAATTCTCGATAGCAGTGGCCAATGACCCATGAACAACAGTTCAAGCAATTTTTTGAGACTTTTAGACTTCAACAGCAATCATGTCATCTCAAGACAATAGGGAAGGTTAAAAAGTTGGAAAAATGGGTCCCACATGAACTGAATGGAATGCTCCATGACAGTGACAGACATCACAGCTCTTAGCTGACTGTCTCTAAGTTTAGAATTGAGAGATGAAATCTTGCAGCATCCTCCATACTCATCTGACATTTCTATTACAAATTATCTTTTCAAGCATTTTGGACTTCATTTCTGTAGTGTCTTCCAGCCGCCTCCCAGCTAGTGGGAGTCTCACTGAAAGGGAAAAAAAGGATGAAGCAAAAGGAACAAAGGACAAAGGCGAATGTGATGTTGACTGACCGCCGTCAGCGAAAGAACTGACTTCTTTCGTCCGAACGGTCTCTTTATTTTTCCCCCGGTCTGCCTCGCGCATGACCGGGGACTCACGTTTTAGGGGTTTGTGGCAAGGGAGGTAACTCGTGGTATTTGCTCCCTTGCGCAGCATGGCAGGACATCACAATTTCTGTAATAAAAGATTCAATAAAAGAAAAGCCATAATTTGTGCTTTTACTGAATTTGTGACTTCTAAAACTAATTATTATATTTTGATTAAATATTTACCGTTTTCTGTTATGTCTTCCTTTATCTTACTATTTAAAAAAACTATATTTCATATGTTACATATGTAACGTGAAAGACACTTACTTTTCAAGAGTCGTTCAAACTATTGAACTCTTTTTGGAACCACAATGTTTTGGCCAGTCCATTCTACAGCCTTCTTCTGTAGAATAGATTAATCAAAATGTTGTAACAAGAGCAACAAAAAGAATGACTTGAGTATTCTGAAAAATTCTTGAAATGATGACTCTTCTCAAAATTACAGCAGAACAAGTCACTAAGAATGCCCCGAACACTTACAAATGGTCTACAATACCTACTTTATATTAAGTGAAAAATAAATTGGTGTGGTGGTGATGTGTGCAAAAAAAGTAATATTTTTATAAAATGATTTGATTATTTGGTTTTCACCTCATTTGCTTGATAAATTGCATGCAGCAATGAAACAGACTGTCAATCTGGAGCGGATCCCATAAGAAAAACTCTAAGAATTAGCAATAAACTATGAAAATGAAAATTATTTTCAATTTCAGTGTTCTGGACGTTATAAATGTTAAAATTCTAAAACTTCAAAAAGTTTTTTTTTAAACTTAAATTTTTCAAATTAATGTTTTTATGAATGTAGTTCCGTCTTGTGTATGTCTTCTGATGCACATGTTATGGCTGTTTAGGACATTTTCAACATCTTCCTAAGAATTAGTTTGCCTTTTATTTGTTCTGCAAACCAAAAATGTTCTGTAAAGTTTTCAATTCTTAGGTTATAACTTTTTTTCCTTTTTTCAAGTGCTGATACTTGGGAGCAATTCAAGAAAGATGACTTATTCACTAAGATAGTCAATTATCTCAATTGTGGTCTGTTGCACATAGCATTCACCATATGGAGACGACACCAGGTATTTTTCACTTGTTTCTCTTTCTATTTCTTATCATATTTACGCAATTTTTCTCTCTTGCATTATACTCGAGTAAACCTGATAATAAACCTGTTTCCTCTATTGGCAAGATCAAGTAGCTTTCAAGAAATTCCAAGAACCCTCTCTTGTTTGGTAACCACTTGGGAGGGAAGCAGCCGATGAGATATCAAGCGAGAAATTTCTTTGTCCTGAGTCTTTTTATTCCGGCAGTAAATTGGATAATGATTCAAGACAATTTGTAGTTGTTGGTGAAGACAGTGAAAGCAAGATATTTTGTTGATATGTCACCCAACAATATCGGTCCCAAGTGGTTAAAATAGAGGTGCTGAGATACCAGTATGGAAAATGGAATCGGCAGACCTAGATTTAGTTTTTGCTGAGGCTGTTTATGTTCACTTCACGCTAATGGGTGAAAGGCATGAATCCACTTCTCGCAGTTCTTCTAAGAGAAGGTTACTCTGACAGCCGTAGCTGGTCCTAAACTCGGATAAAGGTGGAGTGTTGGGCGTGGCGCTAGGTATTCCACCCTGTAAAACTTAGTTGCTACTGAAACTGTAGCAGAGCGATTGCAGCTCTATGCTACACAAAGAGTCTTTAGGAATAAAAAAAAAATGAAAGAAAAAAAATGTTTAAAATCATACCATCAATCTTATTGGTATGATTGGTTGCCATTGGTTGTTATTAGTTTTCAAAAGATATTTCTTTTCTTTTCTTAAAGTTTATCTCCTCCAATCAAAATAAATCCCCAAAGAGAGACTGGCACTTGGAGTGACAATTGAAGTTAATTTGTGAAAAGTAATTTTGCTCTTTTTGTTCTTGTCTTTTCTATAAAAGCCAAGGTCTGTCCTTTCTGTGCTGTTCATTCATTCATCTCCTGTCACTCGCAGCCAGGCCAGACAGAGGGTTCGGTGAAGGGTGGACCTGGGCTCTTTTAGCTGCGTTATTGAGTGTAATGCTGAGATTGGTCTCCTCTCAGGAGGATTAATGCATTATTCCCAGCTGCTTATGGTACCTGGTATACCCAGTTGGTCACCACCTAGGCACTGACCAGGCTCTATGTTGACTAACTTTGGTGATTGTGAGAGAACCAATGTATCCAACGCTATTTGGCCATAACTTTTGTTAACATTGATTCTATTTGCACACTGTGTTAATTTAATACGCTGATATTTTATCTGTAAATAAAGATTAGCTCAGAGTAATGATCACAAAAGCTAGAAAATACCAAGTAACCTTGCTAGTGGCTCCAGAATTGTTTATTCTGAATATAATAACATTCTTTATCTGTTGTTTTTCAAGCATGAAATCCAGAAACTACGATATGTCGACTCTTTGGAATTGGTTCTGAACAGCATTCCTGACTGTGTGTTGATAACCAATGTACAGCCTTGGCTTTGGGAAGATGCCATTCCCTTTGTCGTCAGAGTTATCCCCCAAGGATTGGTAAGCAACATTTTGTGTGTGTGTGTGTGTGTGTGTGTGTGTGTGTGTGTGTATATTACAGCAAATGAATTCTCATGTTTGTAAATATATTGTAAAAAGATAAATCCTTGAAGAATTTAAATCAATTAAAAAAAATGTTCTAATGTCCGGTGAGTGTTAATTAATGCTATAAATCTAAAACATTTGAAATTGCAATATAAACCAAAGTACTGCATTGTTTAGCAACTTTTTAGTTTTATTTGTTGAAATATATTGTAGATTTATGTTGTGTAACGGCTTTGGTCGACAATTTTCAAAATAAAGGATAACTGACTGCCTACCTGGAGTAAATACTCCTGGCAAGTGTCTGAAATGTTCTTTTTTTTTTTTTTTTTTTTTTTTTTTTTTATCTTCTCGCTTTTGATACCTTGGGAAGATACTTGTTTGACACGCATATACATTCAAGTATGCATATTGATGTTGGGGAAAGGAAAATTTCCAACATTTGTTTATTCCAAGCAAAGCACCGCTGAGCTTGGGTCTACGTTTGACTTTGTGACAAATGAGGTCTAACCATGACGATGAAGACGATGATCAAAAGATCAGGGACTGCAGACACAATCATCATAATTAATAAGGACTGTATTTGAAAGAAATTTGACTGACGTGTGGAAAAGAAATGACTATTTAACAAGTGGGGAACTAAAAAATGTTTTTGTCACTGAGGCTCAAAGAGGAAAGTCCAGATCTTATACAGTTCTAAATGCTAACTGAGTAAACACGTAGTAATTCTAAGCAAAGCTCCGGCCTACGGTTGGCTTTGCGACAAATGGGGTGGACAAAATTAGGTCCAAGCACCACGACGATGAAGACAACGATAAAAACGTATGTTATGATATACTACCACAGGAAGGTCATTTCCAGGCCAAACACTTGTGTGGAAAGTGGAAGGGACCTGGTCACCTTAGGAAATGCGTAGGTGTCCTAAAAACAGAATGTGGAAACCAGAAATGACACCAGCATGAGCGTTCGAAAGCCTATAAAGCTCATAGAAGAGTGAGAGAAAAACTCAGAAGCTCGGAGGACAGAGACCCAGGCAGACCGCCTAGGGCTGGGAAGGTATAAGACCCAGTTCCCCTGTTGGGAACGGTCTCTCAGCATCCTTATCTCTCTTTCTTTCACTCTTCCTTCTCCGGCCAACAAAATGTATCTTAAGAAATAAAAAATATGTTCACATATTTTTACAAACAACTTTCAAGTATTCAAGTCTTCTTTCTTTCCTGGACCCAATGGATCTTGACCCCAGTATCCAACACATATACACCTTTTTTAGCTTGAGATCACATTTTTGTTCCAATCAGCAGCAGCTGTTGCTGATGATTGAAATTTAGTATGGTGAGGAAAGAGAGGAGGTTAGATCAATCTCTGTTACTCTCAGACAAAATATTTTTCTCAAGTCTCCCATATTGAAGAGATTTTGAACAAATAAACTTTGTTTAAATAATGCACAAGATTGAAGATATAAAGAGACTTTCTATTAAACAACGCGATGCGAAGAAGACAAAAGACTTGAAAACTTGTACTTTGTCAATAGCCAGGTTCGCTTCACTCGGACCAGTAATTTATAATTTTTGCTAAACCTTTGACAACCTAAGTTTCTACTGATTTTTACATCTGAAATACATTGAAGATTATCCAATATTTCTTTTTCTTTTGCAGGATGTTCTCATCTCGTGGATTATAACAAAAGCTAAACATATGGAAATAAGGGAGAAGGTAATGTTTTGTTTTCAATTCCCTGAACCTGAAGCTCTGATCTCATGCCTTATTGTTCTTGTTTTCAATTTTTTAGACTGGGTGTTTTAATCATTGTATGTGGTTTAGTCGGAATATTTTCTTTGTTTATGTTGCTGATTAGAAAGAATCAACCCATACTGTGACCAAATGACAAAATAGGTTTCTTCAGTTTTTAAGTTGGTCTGGCTGGCTATGTATGTCTCGCACGTACAGGCCGCACCAGTGGGGTAGATGGCTAGAAACAATTTACTTATGTCTAGAAAAAACATTTTTTTTGTTTGTTGAAAATTCAATCCCCATAATAGGTTTTTAGTAGAGGGGTTCAATTTGCAATGTAATTTTATGCTAAATTGGCCCCACTTGTTTTTTTTGTTGAAAATTCAGACTTTTTTAGTGATCACTGCCCAACAAAAGGTGAGAGAAGTAACTTATTCATTGATTACCACTTTTTCCAATTTTTTAATTGATCACCCCCTGTTGAGTGACTAACCAGACCTGTTTTTCATAATATTTTGGCTGCATACTTTCCTCAAGTGTCCGGCTGCGTACCCTCCAGCTTTCCTCAAATGCCTGTTGTAGTGTCTTCCAGCCGCCTCCCAGCTCGTGGGAGTCTCACTGAAAGGGAAAAGGATGAAGCAAAAGGAACAAAGGACAAAGGCGAATGTGATGTTGATTGAACGCCGTTCGCTAAAGAACTGAACTATCCTTCGCTTCCGAACGGTCTGTTTATTTCCCCCCCGGTTTGCCTCGCACATGACCGGGGACTCACTTCCGTTTTAGGGGTTTGTGGCAAGGGAGGTAACTCGCGGTATTTGCTCCCTTGCGCAGCCTGGCAGGACATCACACCTGTTTTCTTCTGGAATGTTGAATGTTGTTCCTCACTGTATACCCTCCAGCATTTTTCAGGTGTTTTGTTGATTATTCCAGAACTAAACAGACACCTGCGAAAGGCTGGAGGGTACACGGCTGAAATGTTGTGAAAAATAAACAACAAAGATGAAGAAAATAGTCTGACTAAACCACATACAATGATCATGCCTTATTGTTTAAGAAAATTACTTGAAATTATCAACTTGTGCTCAAAATTCTCAGTGACTCTTCTGTATTCTTTTGTAGGCTGATTGGCCAACCAATGCCCTCACATTTTTAGAGACTGTCCATAAAAGATGTCTGAGTCTTCAAGAGCTCACCCCTGATGATTCCGCCACACCATCCGAAATGGCATTGAAGGTATTTCACTTGTGTCTTTTACTTCAACTAGGGCAATGCCTGTTTCCAAACACATATGTTTGGAAGGGGCTGGATTTGATGTATGGAGCAGCCTGCAATAATAAATAGCAACAAATTCATTCTGTTTCTATTGTTATATGTAACATTAAAAAATAAATTTAAACCTAAAAATAAAAAGTCTTTTCTTTTTCAAGAGTTGTTTGAACAATTGAAAACTTGGCCAATCCATTCTACAGCCTTCTTCTGTAGAATGAACTCTTGGAACGATAATGCTTCTTCTCAAAATTACTGAAGCTACATTTCCACGCATGTTTGGAAAGGGATGGATTTGGTGTATGGAACAGCCTGCCATAATTGTCATGTAAATTAATTTCCTTTTCGTTGTACAAAACTATGGCCTCAAAGTATTTTGGTTACTTCTCGTCAGTGTTGCCAATTTAGATATTTTATATCTAAATTTAGATGCAGTCAGGATGTCGAAAATGGCCTAAACAGCCGTAACACGTGTAATGTTTTTATATATATATATATATATACATATACATATATATGTTATGTTAAAACAATAAACATGCCGAAGCAAGCTCCCAGCAACCCCCATTCCGTTTCCGGTCCCAGAAAGCGCGGGGAAAGTGGCAGTTATACATGTGTCTTTCGTTATATCTTCTTTTCTTAACACGCTTACGAATCTAACGCATTCTAATCTCACACAGCTACAACAGAAAGAACCAACAAAGACACTAAACACAACAAGAATGTTACATGTACATCAGAAGGCATACACCAATACCCAAGGCAGAACTACGTTCATAAAAATGTTAATTTAAAAAAAAACAAATTTTAAAATTTTTTTTAATTTTGAGGTTTTAGAATTTTAATATTTTATAACGTCTAGAACACTGAAATTGAAAATATTTTTCAATATTTTTCATTTTCATAGTTTATTGTAAATTTAGATGTATTGCCAATTTAGATATTTTATTTCAGATGAAATTTTTTATTTATTTATGTTAGCTTTCTTGAGAATTGTTGATCCAAAAAAACATCTAACTCGACACTGCACTGCCTAATATATCTGGCAAAATTCAATTTCATACAATGACTAGTTGTCGAGTAATCGTAGTGCATACACACAGATTTCTTCCATTGTAGTTATATAAGATTACTCTTGTAAGATGCGACAAAAGGATGGGCTTGTTCACTCGGTGTCCTTTGTTGGTTAACTACCATTCCTCCAATATTATTATTTGTAATTCTTTCTCTACACTCCCTTCTTAAATTTCACAGGCAATAGCTGACCTAAATCAAACCCTGGAGCCCATGTCTAAGCTAATCACAGACCTGAAGAATCTACAAAGTTTATACACCAAATATAACTGTAGAATGACTGCTGCCAACTTTGCACAGGTAACTCAATCCTTTTTTTTTTCTTCTTCCTTCCAATTATTCCCTCTTATAATGCAGGTACATAATCTCTTATCCAAAATTCTGAATAAAAGTCATAATTGTAGTGTCTTCCAGCCGCCTCCCAGCTCGTGGGAGTCTCACTGAAAGGGAAAAGGATGAAGCAAAAGGAACAAAGGACAAAGGCGAATGCGATGTTGACTGATCACTGTCAGCGATAGAACTGAACTGTCTTCTCGCTTCCAAACGTCTCTTTATTTTCCCCCGGTTTGCCTCGCGCATGACCGGGGACTCACTTCCGTTTTAGGGGTTTGTGGCAAGGGAGGCAACTCGTGGTCTTTGCTCCCTTGCGCAGCCTGGCAGGACATCACAATAATGTTTACGTATTTATGTATCTTTTCGTTTGTTGTTTCGATTAGAAGTCGACCGATTAATCGGTCGGCCGTTTATTGTCATGAGGACAATTTTTATTCTAGTAGAAAAAAGTACCTTTTAATTTAAAATTAAAACTGAATGGTTGAAAAGAATGGGGGCAGAAAAGCATGTAATTTTTCATGAATTCAGCTTGGCGAGATCAAAGGGTTGTCGGAGTTGGGGTAGTAAAGTCCAGAGAGATGACCATATTACACGGAGTGAGAGGGGTATGGGGGAGGGGGAAGGGAGTCGTTATTGGTTCTTAGTCTTCTTTTTTTCCTAAGAAAGGAAGCTGTCGGCTGGTTGTCACCAGAAGCAAAACGAAGAAAATATGGGAGGGGAAGAAAATAATGCGTAAACATTGAAGTTTATAACTAATGTAAACACATCATAACTTTTTCATTTCCCAAACAGACAATGCACATTTTTTATTTTCCAATATTTTCTGTGTTTTAGATGCGCAAAAAACAAAACATATTGGTCTTATATATTGGCCATCGGCTGCCCTGCTTTCTAAATATCGGCATTCGCCAAAAATCATATCGGTTGATTGTTTTACTGGCTGTAGATGCACTAAAGTCAGAGAGAAGGGACTGATTGACCATAAAATCTCCCTACAAGACTTGCTATAATTTGCAAGGAGAGCGCAGCGTACAGCCTCATACATCAAACACATGGCAGATTTCTGTATCGCAATACACAAAACACACAGGCCTGCCGAAATTGTGGAAGGTCATGGCTGCATCCCCAAGGCCAACAAAGCTGCCCCTCACAAAACCATAAAATGCAACAACTGCCAAAAGATGAACCATTTTTGCCTCAGTTTGTCGCTCAAAACAAGAAAAGCCGTCTTTTTGGTCTCGATCAAGCGAAAAGAAACTTAAATACATAAACATTACAAAAGTCAGGTCACACTTCTCCCTCTTTTGTCTAACTCTAGTCCAAGTCTGGAGTTGACTTTGTTTTTCTACTGTAACAATAACAATAACAATAACAAGGAACAATCCTCACCTAATTCAGCGGAGTGATCTCTTCACTATTTGTCTGTTCGGGCACATTAAATCAAACCAATAAAATTAGTATTTCCATACTGTGATTAGAAATCACAACCAAGTGATTGTTAGACATTTCTCTTACTGACTGGGCCAAACTGACAAGTCTTACATATCTTTAAAAAAAGGGTTTATTTCATTCTAATAAATAAGTACATTTATACTAAAAATATATATTTCATTTATTATATATACAATACAAAAGTTGCAGTAATCATCTTCAGTAGGAGTGGAGTTTGACACTGCAGCAGCTCAGCTTGTCTTCTATTAGGTCATTCTTATTCAGTACCTCAAAGGTTTTCAGGTAGTGTTGTCATTGTAGTGTCTTCCAGCCGTCTCCCAGCTCGTGGGATTCTCACTGAAAGGGAAAAGGATGAAGCAAAAAGGAATAAAGGACAAAGGCGAATGTGATGTTGATTGAACGCCGTCCGCTAAAGAACTGCCTGTTCTTTCGTCCGAACGGTCACTTTATTTTTCCCCCGGTCTGCCTCGCGCATGACCGGGGACTCACTTCCGTTTTAGGGGTTTGTGGCAGGGGACGCTTTATGGGTTAGGGACTCACTTCCGTTTTAGGGGTTTGTGGCAGGGGACGCTTTATGGGTTAGGGACTCACTTCCGTTTTAGGGGTTTGTGGCAGGGGACGCTTTATGGGTTAGGGACTCACTTCCGTTTTAGGGGTTTGTGGCAAGGGACGCTTTGTGGGTTGGCGGAGGGGAGGCGAACTCGATGAGTTCACTCCCTTGTGTTGCCAGGGGCCGCAACACCACACCCATGTCATATTTCTCCCTCTTTCTTTCTCTATATTTGATGATGGTTTCATTTTTCTTCCCAGGAAACAACAGAAACGATTGTATTTCGGATGTTGGATCGCCTTGTGGCAATTGAATTGATGGAGAAAACCTTGCAGCAGATCATCAGGCCTTACATTAACGAACACAAACTGAATGAGGATGAACTGTTTTCTAAATATATTCAGGTAGATATACTTTTGGTTTGAACAGGTAGAATTCCTATTCTCTTCAGGTGTTTCTACTAAATTCATTGCATCTGTTTAGAATTTATTATCAATTAATCACCGCGACCCACAGCACTGGTTTATTGCTGGGTTTAGGTTATTCATGTGTTCTGACAGTTATATGTATCTATGTATCAGGACTTTGCCCAGCCCTAACCGTTCATAGTAGAAACTTGAAATTTTGCACACACACTCCCCTCAATGAGTAGGGAAAATGTTTTTTTTAATTTTGTTTGCTTTTGAAAATCCCCCAAATAGGTTTTAGGGGGTGGGGGGTCAATATGCAATGTAAGTTTATACTAAATTGGTCATTTGTTTTTGTTTTTTTTGTTGAAAATTCAGACCTTTTTTAGTGATCACTGCCCAACGAAAGGCGAGAGAAGTAACTTATTCGTTGATCACCCCCAACATTGCATATGTGGTTGGAAGTGATTCATAATTTGCCTTGGAATGCTAGTTTCTTATTTGTTTCCATTTAAGAGTCAACAATTTTGAAAATATGTTTATCTAATTTGTGTGAATAAAAATTGTTCAAGAAAATCCTTAATCTCCTTGTACAATCAGAATCTTAACCCATTAACTGCAGAAGGTGGTGAAAAGTAATAGTTATTCTTGCCAGATGAAAGCCCTTGTCCATTGTTAAGATAATCTTCTCCCAAATGGGGCATTGTAGCCAGAGGTAATGAATTAAGGTACCCCTAATATGCCCTCACTTAAAGAATGCACTAGACACTGGACTGCTATAAACATAGTGCAATGCCATTTCATTTCTGACATGAAAAATAACTTTTCACAGGGAACCAATAGTGTTTTATCATACCAAATAAAAAGACCCTCTGTTGGGTTATTGGCCTTTGTTATATGAACCAATATAGGTAAACATATTTCAGATCAAGACTGGTGCAAGGCTACCTTTCTCAGAGCAATTAGTCAAACATTTACAGCTTTTATGACTAGATCACATGAGACTTTTAGTTGATGTATTTCGTTTGTTTTTTGTAGGATCTTCTTGAAAGGACTGGCTTTAACAGTTCCCTCGGTCAACCCCATTGGGAAGCTAAAGCATTGGCTGTCATTGGGTATATTCGGGATACCAAGGTATTTCGTTTTTACTTTGTGTTTCATGTGAATTTTGTTAAAATTTACAAAGTTCTCCCCCTTTTTATTAATTTAGATTTAACTCTTAGTTTCATAGACTGCTTCATTCATTAACCGCTTGATACCACTCCTAGTCAGAAACGACTTTCGAATTGACACCATAGGGAACCAAGCTCTCCTGTGGCAGAAATTTTTGTTACTTTTTCCGGAAGAGCTCTTCCTCTTCACTGCTTGAAGTGTTTGTACATTGTCATCAGTGGAACAGAGCAGTCTATGAAACTAAGTGTTAAAAGCCAGAAGTTATATTGTTCAATCTTTTTTTTATTATTATTAATAATCTTGTCTTTATATATTCATTTCCAGCAAAAGATTGCTGCTGTCCTTGAAGTGATGAAATGGGCTCCCATTCCATGGACCCCAGGGATCCAGAAATTGGTTGATGATGCCCTAACACTGAAAAGTCCTGAGTAAGTTGTTTAGACTTCTTGCCATAAGTCACTGTGCTGTTGCCTTCAGGAGGTGCAGGTGGCCTAACAGTTAGCAGTACACAGAATGGAATTGCCAAACTGAGTTCAAACTCAGGCTGTGACAGTTCGTGTTCATTTTGCAGTAATGTCCTAGAGAAAGGCATGAATCAACTTTCCTCTCAGTTATGAATGAGTGTCCGTGGATCATTTGAGAAATCGGGACATTCATTACATCATATGTATAATGTTGTCTTGTATTTAGTGCCTTTGTTCGCTTTGTTGTTCTTTCTGTATTAGTTGTGTTTAGTTCGAACGCGTTTGGTTTGTAACTGTATTTAGCATGTTAAGAAAAGAGACGGAACGACACATGTTGATAGGGTTATTGCCTGTGTAGAACTGGGAGCCAGCTCCCACTTCCGGGCTCACGTTTTCGAGGCTGTTGGGTAAACTCTCGGCGTGTTTATTCATATTAAAAACATACACATATAAACATAGATACATACATATATAGAGATTTATATCACCCAAACTATTCACAGCGAGCCTAGAAAGCATCTTTCGGAAAACTGACTGGGAGGGAATGGGAATAAAAGTAGATGGAGAATACCTAAGCAACTTAAGATTTGCCGATGACATTTCTATGACATCGGAAGCATCCGAAGAACTACAAAATATGCTAACCGACCTAAATAGGGAAAGTAAAAAAGTAGGTTTAAAGATGAATAGAACAAAGACAAAAGTAATGTTCAACGATAAAGTCCCCAAAAAGGTCATAAAGATAGAAGGCGAGATACTAGAAGAGGTCGATGAATACATCTACCTAGGTCAGGTAATAAAGCTAGAGAAAGACCCCGACTGCGAAATAAAACGACGCATAACGATAGGTTGGAAAGCATTTGGTATGAATAGAGACATACTGAGGAGCACCTTGCCAATGTGCCTAAAACGAAAAGTATATAACGGCTGCATAATACCAGCCATGACTTATGGTTGCAAAACCTGGAAATTAACCAAACGAGCAGAAAACAAACTTAGAATAGCACAGAGAGCCATGGAAAGAGTAATGCTAGGGGTAACGCTAAGAGATAGAAAAAGATCAACATGGATCAGAGAAAAGACTAGAGTAAAGGATATAATACAACTAATTAAACAACAAAAGTGGAGATGGGCCGGCCACCTAGCGAGAAGAGATGACAATAGATGGGGGGAAAAGACTAACAGATTGGTGCCCATGGGATAGCAAAAGAAGTAGGAAACGGCCAGACACAAGATGGAGGGACGAGATAGAAAAGTTTGCCGGTAAGACTTGGCAGAGATTAGCACAAGATAGGTTGTCATGGAGGTAGATGGGTAAGGCCTTCGTCCAGCAGTGGACTTATAACGGCTGTTGATGATGATGATGATATATGCATTAATACATAAACATTGCAATATGTCACACGACGTAGAAGTTAAGTCTGAGCTGTTGCGTTTAAAAATACAATGAAATTACTATTTGAAGAGCGATTGGATTTTTGTCACTTTTTCTGCACTTTTATTCAAGCAGTGTCCTGAAATAAGTACTATAACTAGCATTCTAAGGGAAATTATGAATCACCACCACCCATATATGCTGTGTTGAGGGTGATCCATTAAAAAGTTGGAAAAAGGGGTGATTGTAACTACAGCCCGTCTCATATCATGAAGGAAAAGGTTTAACACTTCTTACTGGTGTACATAAACGATCTTTATTACATGTTAGTACAACGTTCTTAGTACAACATTACATTCAGTACAACTTTACGTTCAGTACAACTGGAAATACAATAATAAAGCCGCGAATTAGGCAAAATACACAAATACATATAAACGGTTAACATTGTAAATCAACATACATAACTTTTACGTTTGAACGTAGAAAACTGCAAATACAATAATAAGGCTGTGAATTAGGCAAAATACACAAATACATATAAAGGGTAAACACATTGTAAATAACATACGCAGCATTTGAAAGCACCATCACTGAATAGCTACAAAGAAGGAATGAGTTCATGAAGCTTGTTTGGAGTGGGAGCGCACAGCAGATTCTCGAACTTTTCAAGCCATTTTCGCCATCTGACGCCGGTTGTGCTTTCTCCGTTGTGTATGTTGTGGAAACGGAGGCAGGAAATTAGTGCGTTGAGGTGGTTATCGTGCGTTGAGGTGGTTATTCCTTTGTGTTTTCGTGAGTTCGGATCTCCTCCCTCGTCGCCAAAATGTAGGAGTGGGAGTCTCACTGAAAGAGAAAGATGAAGCAAAGGAACATAGGACAAAGACAAATGTGATGCTTACTGATTGCCGTCAGCGAGAGAACTCTTGTAATCTCGCTTCCAAGCGGTCTGCTTTATTTTCCCCGGTTTGCCTGGCGTATGACCGGGGACTCACTTCGGTTTTATGGGTTTGTGGCAAGGGAGGTAACTCGTGGTATTTGCTCCCTTGCACAGCCTGGCAGGACATCACAGCTATCTAGTTCAAGACGAATTGAACTAGAGCACAAAAGTTTGAGATAACGGTGAAAACACTTTTCTGTTACCGTAATTTGCCTTTGCCAGTCTGTAGCTTGTCTTAGGGCCCTGGTGTCATGATTTGGATGAGGAGAAACCGTGCGCACCTGGCGGGTGATTTGCAAGACTGCCTGGAGGAGTCTCGAGGTGCCTTAATATGGGTCAAGAAATGTGTGTGTGCATCTGTGTGTCTGTGCGCTGAACACATGTTTTGGATTAACCCTGGAGTCATAAGGTCAGGTTATTCTGACCCCGGCTTCAACACAATCAAATCTGGGGTCACCTTTTTATGGAGGAAACATGTCCATAAATTCACCAGGGGTGTCCCTGGAGACTTCTGATCCTACTTATATTCTCATTAGTGGGGACAAGGCTGGGCGAAAAAATGACTCTGCCTGTCTGCCTAAAGATCGTTTCTTTATCACGAAGTGTGTACGATGGTGCCTGGGTCACTCCCCACCCCAACTCTTCACCCCTGGACACCTGGTTCTTTGTAAATTTACTTTTCTCAAATTATGTGTCTGGCATCAGCTACAGTGATCAATGAATAAGTTACTTATCTCACCTTTTCGGCTGTGATTACTAAAAAAAGGGTCTGAATTTTCAAAAAACAAGCGGTCACAAACTAATGACCAAGTTAGCATTAACTTACATTGCATATTGAACCCCCATCTAAAAACCTATTTTGGTGGAAATTTTCAAAAAACAAAAACATTTTCCCTACTCATTGAGGGGAGCGTGCGTACTATGACTGGGCAAAGTCTGGATATATATAAATGTCAGAACACATGAACAACCTAAACCCAGCAATAAACCAGTATTGTGGGTTGCAGTGATTAATAATAATGTAAGTTGATGAATATCCGTGCAACTAGTGTGCATCAAATATAATATAAGATGTTGATAGATAAAGTGTTAGTTAATACAGTATATGATGTCTGTCTGAATTGGTAAGCAATAAAAAGATTCTTATTGGCTAGAACAGGTGTCGGCAACCTGCGGGCCAGATCCAGTCTGCAGGCCGAAGGGATTTCAACCGGCCCGCAATATTGAGATACTATGCTTACTTTTTATGTTTTAAAGATTCTTTGTGTCTTTTTAACACATTAAAATGATACCTTGATTGAAATAAATAGTGACTAAATTGAGTTCTTCGATTTCTAATTGTCATCTTCGGTTAAACACAAATGGTTTTCTAGCATGTATTATTCAGTAATTTGAGGTGAAATCTAACTAGATGTATTTAAAAGGATAATTCTCATATTTCAATCTTTTTAAGGTACTTATCAGGCCCACAATCCACTCATTAATACACAATCTGGCCCGCAGAGGCAAAAACCGACCTGGGAGTACCATTATACTGTCTGTTACAAGATTATTATAATTGTGATTGCAATGTATTTGAAGGTACAAATATTTTGTGCCTCAAACTTGCCAGTGTTATGTTGTCTGATATTATGTCTGTGTCTGTTAGTTTCTGTTTAACTGTGATTAGTTTGAATGTGTTTGGTTCATAACTGTATTCGCTGTGTTTAAGAAAAAGAAGAGATGAGCAAAGGACGTGTGTGCCGGGCTATTGCCTGCTGAAAAGGAGAGCCTTACCCATTCTTACTTCTGGCCCTCGTTTTTGGGACTGGAAACAGAATGGGGGCTGCTGGGAGCTTGCTTCAGTGTGTTTATTTATTATTAAGCATAAACATTAATACATACATATATAAACATTACACCGAGTAATCATGATTTAGAGCAGAAATTTCAGTCCTTTTCCTTATTTTTTAGAAACCGTCAACCAATATTGTCAACTTAGGCAGACTCATTTAAAAACTAAAGAAATCTAAGTATGTGTTATGCGTACAAGCTGCACCAATGGAGCTAAGAGGGTTGAACATTTATACATTTACTCCTTATGTCTAGAAAATATAAATTTTTTTATTTTCTTCGAAAATCTCCAGGTTTTTAGTGGGGGATTCAATTTGCAATGTAAGTTCATCCTAAATTGGTCCCTTATTTTATGTCCAGCAGTGTTAACGCTTGTTTTTTTAAAATTCGGACCTTTTAGTGATCACTGCCCAACAAAAGGCAAGAGAAGTAACTTATTCATTGATCTTCCAATTATTTAATTGATCTCCCTCAACAAGGCATAAAAAGCCAAAAGATGTTGGTCATGTGATGGTTTTTATTGTGTGACTAACCAGACTTGTTTTATTTTTTATTTTCAAGGATTGCATTTGTTTCAAATTGTGATTGAAAACTTTATTTCTTGTCTGAACAGAGTGGAAACCATCAAGAAACGAGCTGAACTGGTTGAAATAAAGAAGTGGCTTCAGAAATACGGCCTGAAAGGAATCGACCTTCCTAAAGCTAACACAAAGGAAGCTTTTGTAAGTTGAATTCTCTTTGCTCTATATTATTGACCCCCATTTAACAGCAAAAAACAACCGGTCTTGTTAGTCACTCTATATGTTGCATAGTGCCTTCGTCCTCGGGAGGAAAATCGTGAACTTGGACAATCAAAAAGGATGACTCGAAAAACTTGTTTGTAAAAAAAATATGAGACATAGTTTTATTTCATAGCATACACTTTATCGGCCGGAGAATGAAGAGTGGGAGAGATAAGGGTGCCAAGAAACCGTTCCCAACAGGGGAACTTGGTCTTATGCCTTCCCAGCCCTAGGCGGTCTGCCTGGGTCTCTGTCCTCTGAGCTTCTAAGTTTTTCTGTCTTGGCTCTGAGCTTTATGAGATTTCAAACAGGTTTTTTTTGGACACCCACACATATACATATTTCCTAAGGTCCCCGGGTCACTTCCACTTTCGCACAGGTGTTTGACCTGGAAATGACCTTCTCGTGGTAGTATATCATAACAAATAGAAACCGTCACGTGACCAATGTCTTTTGGCAGCATGCTGAGTTAGGGGTAGATAGGTAAAGAGACGACTCCCAATGGAGGCCAGTGACGAAGACTCAGTTTCTATTGCATGCGTCAGCTTAGTTATCCTTGCTAACCATTAAACTATTCGAGCAGACCAATATCTTTAAGCAACATACCATGTTGGTGGTGATCAATTAAAAAATGAGAAAAAGGGGTGATCAATGAATAAGTTACTCCTCTCGCCTTTTGTTGGGCAGTGATCACTAAAAAAAAAGCGTGAATGTTGCCAGACACAAACTAAGGGATCAGTTTAGCATAAACTTACATTGCAAATTGAAAATTGAAAATTGAAAATTGAAAATTCGACCGCTAAGTGTCAAATTTTAAAGAAACAACCAAAAACGTTTTTTCTAGACATCTTGAAATATTCAGCCTCTAGCTCCATTGGTGCGGCCTGTATGTGTGATACACACATACATAGCCAGCCAGACAGAGCTCAAAAACTGAAGAAACCTATGTTGATGTTTTGGTTGATGCTTTTTAATACATAGGCATAACATTATTAAAAACAAAAATGACCTACCTGTATATGCCAGTACAAATGATTTGATTTACAGAATACATTCAATATGTTTTACAATACTTGATTTAATAAAAAAATAAAATAAAATATTCGTTTTTTTACTAAAACTCAAACAGTCATTGCCATGCCAGCTTAGTATGAAAGTAAAAAAAAAATGTTAGCTTCTTTACCGGTGATCGGTCAAATCAGTCCTTATGAAGCAATCCATTTTTGATGGTTAAGTCGTATTACTTTGCCCACAAGATTTTTGGTTAGTACTCAATGATTTTTCTGAATAAAACACATTCTTCTGATATCTTGTGTAATTTTAATTGTGCTCATCTTTTCAGCAATTATCAAAACACATACTTATGAAGGACGAACCGGACAGCCTGGAAGATGCACTGAAAGTTTTGAAGCCCGAGGGTAACACTCTCAAGATAGACCTTTACATGTTCAGACTTCGATATCTTGTGCTCCACGATAGAGTAAGTTGGTGTTTCAATCATCATCCTCATCAGCTATTTCGGGTCCACTGCTGGGCAAAGGCCTTTCCCCTCCTGGAAATCACCCC
>VCCN01001489.1:139828-161431 GCA_006491835.1 Architeuthis dux | reverse complement strand
ACGGAGCTAGAGGGCTGAAAATTTAAACATTTACTCCTTATCTTGAGAAAAACCTTTTTTTTAACCCCCACCCTAAATAGGTTTTAGTGGGGGTGTTCAATTTACAATGTAATTTTATGTTAAATAGATCCTAAGTTTTTTTTGTTTTTTTTGGTTTTTTTTTAAATTACCCCCTAAATAGGTTTCTGATGGGTGTGGAGGGTTGTTTGCAATGTAAGTTTATGCTAAATTGATCCCTTAGTTTGTGTCTGGAAGCATTCACGCTTGTTTTTTGAATATTGACTTTTTTAGTGATCACTGCTCAACAAAAGGCGAGAGAAGTAACTTATTCATTGATCACCACCAACACAGCATGCTGCCAAAGACATTGGTCCAGTGAAGTTTCTGTTGAGTGACTAACCAGACCTGTTTTTTTTTTGGTTTTTTTTGTTTATTCCAGTAGACACCTTGTGGAGCATCCCACTTGGTGCTCAACACCTGTGTCCTAAACTTAGTAAATGCCTATTGGACACCACTCTAGAGTAGTGGTGAAAAAGTTAGTCACATGGCCCATTACTACTGTAGTGAGTTAAATTCTCATTGGGTTCCCCACATGTGTGGCCTTGTGCCAGACTAAGCTAAACTCAGTAAACCCATTACTGCCTCTTTCAGGTTTACCTGCCAAGGGAACATATCTTTGAAATAAAATTCTAATTCTCCAAAAAGCCTGCAGGGATTTTTATTTATTTTGAAAATTCTTATCAGTGTGTCGTGTGTTCTGTTCATCCTTCTGTGTATCCCTTCTAATGATTAGCTTATGCTGGTAAGCTTTGTGGAACTGGATGATAGCACCCATCTCCTTTCCAGGGCTCCCACCATGTGTTACTTGAATGTGTCAAAGAACTAGTTTTACTCCATTCTGATATAGTTACTATCCCTAGCTAAAGAGTTTCACATCATATGGTCTTGAATTCTACTTTAGCATTCTGTAGGCAATTTCGTTCATTGAGTGAAAAGTTTGTCCTGCCACTGCAGGCGACTCCAATCGCTGAATGATAGTGTGTTTGAATTTTTGCTGTCATGTTGTCATGTTAATTTCAGTTATACATGAACGGATGCACAAGTTACAGGCTTTCAACATTACTAAGTACACAAAATCTTGGTGCCCTTGAAAATGAATGCAGAGTGCTAGAGGTTCATGAACCCCACTTGATTTGAACAGTAGAAGTCTTGTATTGTGAGCTATCATTGACGTACAGATCTTTTTTTTCTTTTTATGCCTACTTTTTACCTTCATCTTTATATATTAGTTGATTTTTATTGCAACTTTTGCTCAGACTGAATACCCTTTGGCAGTGAGCGAACAACGTCGATCAGAAGATAAAGAATAAGCCTTAGGTGGGATCTGAACCTACACCCTTTATGCCTGCCTGCTGTACAAATTGAGCTACCAAGACTCAAACAGAAGGCAGAAGTTCAAATGACACCCCTAAACCCATCCTTCACTCCGATTGGTGGCCATGTTTGTTTATATTCTGGAAGTTTCAATTTTTTTTATACATTTTTCTTTTATTAAAAGAAGTATTATGAATCCTTATTTTTATTTTTAATTTTATGACTACTTTTTACCTTCATCTTAATTTATTAGTTGCTTTTTATTGCAACTTTTGCACAGACCGATTGTCCTTTTCTGATCGATGCTGTTCGCTCACTGCTGATGAGTAATCGGTCTGAGCAAAAGTTGCAATAAAAAGCAACTAATACATTAAGATGAAGGTAAAAAGTAGTCATAAAATTAAAAAATAATCATTGATAATTTGAAGGCCAGATGATTGTTATTTTGTCTCTGATTCTTGTTTTAAAACTGTCTCTGGCAGGTGTGTTTCAAAGATGCCCTGTACGGCCCTCTGAATGAGAAATACAAAATTTTGCAGCAGATGGCAGCTTGTGAGTCCATTGACATTACAGCAGTAAAGGATTTCTGCAAGTAAGTTTCTTATATATTGTAGTAGAAACGTCCCTTTAAAACGGGAGGACCGCAGGGCACAATGTCTCTTTAAAATGGAGGGACCGCAGCACACAATGTCTCTCTAAAACGGGAGAACCGCAGCGCACAATGTCTCGACACCGGCAAACGCACTGTTTTTCTTCGAATCTTTGCTTCTACACCAACAACATTCGTCAGACCGCAGCCAAAAGCGAATTGTTATCACTTCTCCAATCAGCCACTTATATTATGCCAAGGAGTGATTCAGGTGCCCGTATGTGAAATGTCTGATGCAGCAAAACATGAGAGGAGTGCCTGGATTTTCCAACAGTGCCGCCACAAGATGTCTCTTCGGCTGTGGTTGGGCAGAGGGTTCAAGTTTGAGATCGCAGTTCATATCGCCAGCACATATATCAACTGAGAATTCGCTCAAAAGCTTTGGCTTGGAACTTTAAAACTTTAATCTCTACAAGCCTGGCTGCTGTAAACTTTTGTATTGTATATATATTAAATAAATCCGTAGATTTGGCTCAGTCGGTAAGAGAGCCGGCTACCAATCACTTGGTGTTGGTTTCAAGTCACAGTAGGGAAATGTTAATTTTATAAATGTATGTATTTATTAGGATGAAATAAACCCTTGCGTATTTGTTATATAAATTTTCATAGATATGTAAGACTTGTCAATTTAGCTCAGTCAGTAAGAGAGCGGACTACCAATCGTTTGGTCGTGATTTCAAATCATGGTAGGGGAATGTTAATTTTACATATCGGTTTGGTTTAACGTGACTTGATAGACAAACCGTGAAGAGTTTACTCCCCTAAATTTGGTGAGGATTGTTCTTGTTACAATATGAAAACAAAGTTCAACTCCAGACTTGGACTGCAGTTTGACAATAAGAAAAATATGCTTGGGTTTATAATCCATCCTTGAGAAAAGAATCTGCCAATATGAAAAGATTGTTCCGCAATCCAACCCTAGAACAACCAACATAGAAGAGCTGGCCATGGAAAAAGACGGGAGAAGTCAGGTTGAGGCCAGCAATCTTGAGAGATTGTGTCCTTGTGCCTCGTTATTATTTTAGAATTTTTTTCTGAAAACGTTTTTCAGGGTTGCATAATGTTTTACAAGCAAAAAATCAAATTTTTTAGTCCTTTAAGTTCTTTCGATTGGCTAAAGAAAAAAACTATTTTAATCCAAAATAGATCTCTGGTGAGCACCACTTATCCTATCATCTTTTTCTGCCCAAGTTAACCCCACGTACCAATTTACCCCCAAGAATTTAATTGTTTGGCTACAGTACAGATCATAAAAGCCACATACTAATTTTATCTCAAATGACCTCTGATGATTTTTGTTGCAAGGGACTCTTTGGTAAGAGTGAGTCAATTTTCTTTGATTTACATTAGAAACTGTCAACCAAAACTGTCAACATAGGTTTCTTCAGTTTTTAAGTGGATCTGGCTGGCCTGTTGGCTATGTATGTATGGTGTGTACAGGCCGCACCAATGGATCTAGAGGGCTGAAAATTTAATCATTTACTTACTATGTCTCGAAAAAAACGTTTGTTTTTTTTTGTTGTTTTTTTTTTGCTTTTTGAAATTCCATTCTTCGATAGGGTTGAGGGGGGGAGTCAATTTGCAATGTAAGTTTAAACTAAATTGGTCCCTTAGTTTGTGTCCCGCAGCATTCACATTTGTTTTTTGAAAATTCAGACTTTTCTTTAATGATCACAGCCCATTATTCATTGATCGCCCCTTTTTGTTCAATTTTTTAATTGATCACCCCCATCATGGCATATTGTGAAAAGACATTGGTCACATGACGATTTCTATTGAGTGACTAAGCAGTTTTGGATAACGACTACTAATCAAAAGATTTTTTTAAATTTATCAAATCGCCCATTGATTTTAATTTGTGATTCTTTCAGAGATTTTCAGATTGATTTGGATGATGGGATGATCAAATACCTTGAATACATCATCAAGTCCATCACATCAACCCACAATCAGTGGTCAACATGTAACCCGGTGAAACGAAAGCTGAAACTGGACAAGGCAGTTGGTGCCATAAGATGTGTCAAGTCCCAGTCTAGACTGATGAAAACTCTCACTGGCCTCATCAATTCAGTCAGTTCAACTTTTTTATTCATCATTCTACCTCATTCAATTTTCCTTTCTTTTTCATTCAATTTTCCTTCTTTCTTTTTCATTCAATTTTCCTTCTTTCTTTTTCATTCAATTTTCCTTCTTTCTTTTTCATTCAATCTTCCTTCTTTTTCATTCAATTATAAGCTGTCAACTGAAACTGTCACCAAAACTTTCAAAATAGGTTTCTTCAGTTTTCAAGCTGGTCCGGCTGGCTGGCTATGTATGTATCACGCCTACAGGCCACACCAATGGAGTTAGAGGGCTGAAAATTTCAGCATTTACTATGTCTAGAAAAAACTTGGGTGGGGGGGTAAAAATTTCCCCCTAAATAGGTTTTTAGTGTCTGTGTGTGTGGGGGGGGGTACATTTACAATGTAAGTTTATGCTAAATTGATCCCTAGTTTGTGCCTGCTTGTTCTTGAAAATTTGATAAAAGGCGAGAGAATTAACTTATTCATTCGTCACCCCTTTTTTTAATTGATCACCCCCAACATGGCATGCTGCCAGAAGATATTGGTAACCTGATGGTTTCTATGGAGTGACTAACTAGACCTGTTTCTTTTTCTCCATTGGTTCTTTTTGAGACTTTCCATTCATGTCCTTGATGTTCACTGCAAAATAGTTGTAAACATTTACAGGTTAAATAAAACTCTTTCATGTTCAAATTTTCTTCTGTTTCCAGTTAGCTGACAAACCTGCAGAAAATAGGCAGTTTAAATTAATTAGTTTAAACTTTATTACAAGAAAAGAACACATTTTATATCAAGCGTCGATTGGTTTTTGTCCCTCTTCAGAAAAAAGCCGGGACTATCATTCCCTATGGGTGTCTGTTGTCGTCGTTGTGTCCTTTTTCTCAGTTGGATAAATTTATTATTCCTTAATGTTTCAATGAAATTTTGTATGTAGGCCTATGGAGAGATTCTACCTGGGGGATGCTGGGTTATGGCCAATGCGATTGTTTACATTTTATAAGCAAAAACCTTGTTTTTGTTCACAATTGGGAAAATTTCTAAAATCTTGTCCGATTTGGCTGTTGAATTGAAAAATGTTGACTTATGGTCGATCTGATTGTTTGTTTACATTTTATATGTAAATAACCATATGTCAACATGCAAAAAATATTGAACTTTGGAACTACTGAACTGATTAGAATGAAAATTGTTATACAGGTTCTTGGGAACCTAATTACTGAAAATATATAACAATTTTAAGAATTTTATGGTTTGAATAACAAATTATTTTTAAATTTAAAAAAATTGCGTATCTTGGCATTAAAGGTCCTAATAAACAACTAATTGCCACTCTCTCACTCTCTTTTCAACAGGGACCTTTTATACTTTTAAGATTTTATTTTATTTTCTGTCTAAGTTATTGTCATTATTATACATTGAATTTAATCAAACTATTATTAATCACAACGGACCGGTTTGAAGACTTGCTGGGTTTAGTAGATTATTCAAGTGTTCTGACATTTATATGTATCTATGTATCCGGACTTTACCCAGTCCTAACTGTTCATAGTAGTACCCAAAATTCACGCTTGTCTTTGGGTTTTTTTTGTTTTTTTTTTTAAATCCTGAATTTACGGTTCAAACCTTACTGGTAGCATTTTCATCAAGGTAACTTAATTTTATTACCATCACTGCATAATTTACGAATTAAAAAGCATATATGGGTGGTGGTGATACATAATTTCCCTTGGAATATTCTAATCTTGTTATAGATGGGTTAGTATATTATTCAAGTATTCTGACATTTATATGTATCTATGTATCCGGACTTTGCTCAGTCCTAACTGTTCATAGTAGAAACTTGAAATTTTGTACCCAAAATTCAAGCTTGTTTTTGGGTTTTTTTTTAAATCCTGAATTTACGGTTCAAACCTTACTGGTAGCATTTTCATCAAGGTAACTTAATTTTATTACCATCACTGCATAATTTACGAGTTAAAAAGCATATATGGGTTTTTTTTAAATCCTGAATTTACGGTTCAAACCTTACTGGTAGCATTTTCATCATGGTAACTTAATTTGGTTTTTTTTTTTTTTAAATCCCGAATTTACGGTTCAAACCTTACTGGTAGCATTTTCATCAAGGTAACTTAATTTTATTACCACCACTGCATAATTTACGAGTTAAAAAGCATATATGGGTGGTGGTGATACATAATTTCCCTTGGAATATTCTAATCTTGTTATAGATGTTGTGTTTTTTCTTCTGCAGGTCAACATGTATGATTATGAAACTCTGTGGTTAGTTCTTGAAGAAGCCAGCGAAATTGAAAAAACTCCTATACTTGAGAAGGTAAGTAAAATTCAAAATACTGTATATATTTTTGAATAAAAGTTGAACATGAGTATAAGACGAGTTTGGAATTGAGCATAAAATTTCAGAGAATCAACTGACTTGAATATAAGCCGAGTCTGTTGCCATAAAGTTGTCATGAGAGATATCCCCTTCTTATGAATATGCCATTTATGGCACTTGGTCAGCTGGACACTGAAATATGCATTTCTTTCATCTTCAACATATCGATCGCCGTTTTCAGGTCGTAAAAGTGAAATTCTCATCAGTGATGACGAATTTACCTGAAAAAATGATTTTAAAAAGATATTACACAATACTCATTGTATACTACCTAAATAGCATTTCTTACAAAACTATGGTAATGAATTTAATTAAAATAGACATTATCGCTCGCTAATATGCATTGTGTCTATCAACACTGTATTCATATGGGCAAAAGTATTGCACGTTTTGACTGATGTGAGTATAATGTTTTCTTGTGTTTGGTGTCTTTGTTCGCTTTGTTGTTTTTCTGTTTTAGCTGTGTGTAGTTAGAACGCGTTCGTTACAGTGTTTAGCGTGTTAAGAAAAGAAGACAGAACAAAAGACAAGTGTTGACAGGGCTGTTTGCCTGTGAAGAACTGATGCCTTCCCCGTTCCCACTTCCAGTCCGCGTTTCCTGGACCAGAAATGGAATGGGATCTTGATTTGGCATGTTTATTGATTTAACATACATATACATTACTTATTGATTTAACTCTTGAAGTCTTAAAGAGCATGAGGCCGCAGGTAAACAAACATGGCCGAAAATCCTAAAACGCATGAGGCAGCACGAGTCTTTCTTGCAATACTGCCAATTTTCACAACAATCTACCCTCAAGTAAAGACACTATAAACATTTGAATAAACAAACCATTCTTAGCCATTTTCTGCTCAATCATTACAGGACTGGGCTTTGGACTTAGAAAATTTTTGACAGTATGTTAAGAGTTAACAGTAAGTTGAACTGCTGATTTTGGGCCATTAGTAAAAAAAAACTTCTTATATTCAAGAATATACAGTATTTGGATTTTCTCTACTTGGAGGCTGGCATTGTTCTTTGTTTAGAAAAAGAAGTGTATTATGTCTTTGCTTTAGTTGGTTTGTTAGTTTGTGTTTAGCTGTGTTGGTTAAAAACGTGTTTGGTTAGAAATATATTTAGTTGTGTAAGAAAATAAGAGAGAAACAAAGACACATGTTTAGGTTGGTGGCTGCTGGTCAAGAGACTGACCTTAGCTACTGAAAACGAGACTTCGCCTGGTCACTTCCATTATCAGATCGAGGCTTTGTCTAAGCTTCCGGTACGCTACTGTGATGTCCTGCCAGGCTGCGCAAGGGAACAAATACCACGAGTTACCTCCCTTGCCACAAACCCATAAAACGGAAGTGAGTCCCCGGTCATGCGCAAGGGAGCAAATACCACGAGGTACCTCCCTTGCCACAAACGGGGGAAAATAAAGAAGACCGCTCAGAAGCGAGACTAAAACAGTTCTCTCGCTGACGGCGATCAGTAAGCATCACATTTGTCTTTGTCCCTTTGCTTCATCTTTCTCTTTCAGTGAGATTCCCACGAGCTGGGAGACACTACAGCTACGATCTGACTAGTTGCTTGCCTTTTAATTACATTTAAATCACGAAATACAATACATGGACGAATAGAATATAAAAACATTACAAAATGGAATCTGTTGTTTTTACTGTGCAATGATGAGTTGTTTCTACATTTCTGTTAATAGTGAAGACTGGGTGTTTTATTTAACAATAACTGGCTGATAACATTAAGCAATTTACATTCATCTAACTACAATTGAAGAAGTGTGTGTGCGTGCTGCGATTACTCAACAACTGGCCATTCGCCAGATGTATTAGTCAACACACAAGGCAGTGCAGTGTTGAGTTTGAAGGTTTTTGGAGCAGCGGTTCTCTAGAAATCTAATTTTTTTAAAAATGTTAAATTGCAGGTTATAGATCTTTTATCTAAAATTATAGATATAAATTTAGATATAAAATATTTAAATTGGCAACACTGAAGAGAAGTAACCGAAATACTTTGAAGCCGTAGTTTCTTATTTTACATGATATTTATGGCAGGCTGCTCCACACACCATAAAATCTGGTTCCTTCCAAACATGCACGTTTGGAACGGGCACTGCCCTAGTTGTTAAAAATTTACATTCATTGGTTTGTTGGAACTAATTTTCTTGAGAAAAAAAACAAAACAAAAATAAATAAAAAGATCCTGTTTGTTTATCAAACATGCTGCAAAAATATGTCTATAACCTAGAGCAATGGTTACCAACATGGGGGGTGGGGGATTCCCCCAGTCCAAGGGAGGAATAAGGCTATTAGGTAAAAATAAAAGTCCAGTCTAGAGATAGGTTTTCTGCACTTTTATCTGTCAAGTTGAAAATGATTTAAGATGTACTCTCTCACAAATAGACCCACAAATCATTGCTTTTCATCTAGTAGTAATATTATCTTGATTTATTTTTTTATTAGATGAAGCATTGTCAACCATTATTAAGTTTTGACTACAATTTTTCTTATCTTAATTCTTTATTTGCTTTTTATCACAACTTTTTAATCAGGCCATCGATCTATGGCCGTGAGTAAACCGCACAGATCACAAATAAAGGATAAGCTCTGGGTGAGATCCTTCATTTCCGATCAGCGTTGTTTACTCATTGCTGTAGATCGACGGCCTGAGTAAAAAGTTGTGATAAAAAGCAACTAAAATAATTGAGATCAAAGAAAATAGTCAAAAATTAATAATAATAATAATCAATAAATACATTTTCTGGCCTTTTTTATTTTTAAAATTCTATTTTTTTCTAATTTGTACAGAGTTTGAAATTGTTGAGCTTCTTAAAGGAATATAAGAGGATGGCCTCACCTTCAGACTATGAACGTCAATTCAGAATTGATGGGGACCAGGAGAGTGTAAGTGTTTTTGATTTCTTGGTACTTTTTGTGAAGATGGGTCCACCAGAAATAAATCACTGAAGAATATTCAGAAGAAAATGAATAAAACTGGTGTAAAAATATCAACAATAAATTCATTAAATAAACAACACAAGGAGTTGTTTGATGAGCTCAAAAACTCTCTGCGTAATGCAAAATTATTGAAAGTCTGTGTGATGTCAGCCCAGGCGACGCAAGGGAGTAAATACCTCGAGTTACCTCCCTTGCCACAACCCATAACGACCGAAGTGAGTTCACGGTCATGCGCCGGGCAAACCAGAGTAAAATAAAGATAAACACGCAAAGTGAAGAGACAGTCAGTCTCTTCTCCGACTGTGATCAGTTAAGCATCACATTTGTCTTCGTCCTTGTTCCTTTATCTTCCTTTTCAGTGAGATTCCCACGAGCTGGGAGACACTACAGTCGGGTACTTTATTATTGATATTTTTACACCAGTTTTCTTCATTTTCTTCTGAATATTCTTCAGTGATTTATTTTTTGCAATTTATAAATAAGAACGCATATTCTTAATGTATTCCTCTCTATGAACACATGTTATTTATGAATAATACAATTCATTTGGTACATGGCCGCGAGGGAATCGGGGAGGATGCTGATCATCAGTAGTTTATTTTACTCTTAACTAGATTTATTTGTTCTTCCTTCCAGACGGGGGTTCAATTTTCAATGTAAGTTTATGCTAAATTGATCCCTTTGTTTGTGCCCGGCAGCATTCACGCTTGTTTTTTGTTTTGTTTTTTTGTTTGAAAATTCAGACTTTTTTAGTGATCACTGCCCAACAACAAAAGACGAGAAGTAACTTATTCATTGATCACCCCAAACAAGGCATGCTGCTGAAAAAAAGTTGATCATTTAACTGTTTCTATTGAGTGACTAATCAGATTTGTTTCTCCTTCTGTTCCATATTTGAGTGTTTCTTGTCTTTTGATTTCAGTTGCAGTTTGTCTTAGACTGCCTGCCTCGCATCAGTCAAACCCGGCTGCCATTCCATCCGATGCTTTTTGGGGATCCATGGAGAATAATTAGTGAGTTCTTGGCATTGGCCTTTTCATTATTAAGAATTCTCGGCAAAGTTTAACAAGTCAGCCATCAAAAATGGATCGGAACTGATTTGACCGATCACCAGTAAACAAGCTCACTTTTGTACTTACCATATTTACTCGAGTACAATGCGATCTCTAATATAATTTTTGTAGCTAAAAATCAGTAACATTATCATTTTTAAAAATTTGTTTCAAACTCATTTATAATGTTACCCACCAATTTTGAGCCTGATATTTTTTTTTTTTTTTTTCGCTTTGTACACAAATACGGTAAATTTTTGGTTAAAAAGGGATTTTAGAAGTTTAATAAAATTAATAAGAAAAATATGTGAACCATAACAATATGAAATGTCAGATTATAATTTATTTATTTATTCAATTATATATTTACAAGATTATAATTTATTTATTAATTATTTATTTATTTACAAGATTATAATTTATTTATTCAATTATTTATTTACAAGATTATAATTTATTTATTAATTATTTATTTACAAGCGGTAATGTAAATATGGTAAGTATGAAAGTAACAAATGTTAGCTTGTGTACCGGTGATTGGTCAAATCAGTCCCAATGATCCAATCCATTTTGAACTTTGCCAAATATTCATAGCAGTTGTGGCTCTTGATCAGTTTAAGATTAACGGAAATACAAAAGCAATTCAGCATTTTTAAAGTATAAATCTGTTCTCCTTCCACGTTTTGTCGGTCTGAGCAAAAGTTGCAATAAAAAAGCAACTAATAAATTAAGATGAAGGTAAAAAGTAGTCATGAAATCAAAAATCAAAATAAGGATTCATAATACTTCATTTAATAAAAAGAAATGTATTAAAAAAACTGAAACTACCAGAATATAAACAAACATGGCCACCAATCGAGTGACGGATGGGTTTAAGGGTGTCATTTGGACATCTGCCTTCTGTTTGAGTCTTGGTAGCTTAATTTGTAGAGCAGGCAGGCAGGCATAAAGGGTGTAGGTTCAGATTCCACCTAAGGCTTATTTTTTATTTTCCAATCGATGTTCGCTCACTGCCAAAGGGTAATCGGTCTGAGCAATAAAAATCAACTAATATATAAAGATGAAGGTAAAAAGTAGGCATAAAATCAAAACAAAATAATGATTCATAATACTTCATCTAATCAAAATAATTTTAAAAAATGTTTCAAATTATCAAATTCAGAATTAAGTATCATTTATAATTTTCTTCTTTTTTTTTTAACTTGCAAGGAATTTTCGAACTTATCAAGAAGCAGAAAAGGATTTTACAAAAAACTGTTTTCTGCAAGGGAAAAAAAGAAAAAAAAGATCTGTACGTCAATGATAGCTCACAATACAAGACTTCTACTGTTCAAATCAAGTGGGGTTCATGAACCTCTAGCACTCTGCATTCATTTTCAAGGGCACCAAGATTTTGTGCACTTAGTAATGTTGAAAGCCTGTAACTTGTGCATCCATTCATGTATGACCGAAATTGACATGACAACATGCAGTGCTAAAGGTTAATTTGCATTGATTCAATAGAACAAAAGATAATCTGCATTGATTTCAATTCTTTATTTTGAATTTTCATTTGCTTTTAATTTTTATAGCCAAAGAACTTGACGTAAAGAATACAAAGACTTGGCAGTCAGCAACAAAAATTCTTCAAGTATGTTTTTCTTTCTTTTATTGCACAATTTTTGTAGCATTTAAGGAACATATCGCATCAGATCATGAGGAATAAATACTCCATTTCTGTAAACTAATTTTTTCAATATCTACATTTTGATCTCTTCTATAAATTTGAGAAGAGTTATTCAGACAGGTGAACTATTTTTTTAAAACTTTAATTTTAATTTTTGTTGCTTTTGTTTTTTTGTTTTTTACTTTGTTTTTTACTTTGTTTCAGCCGATCTAAAAGAAAAATGAATCACCATAGCCTAGTTTCTAAATTTTTGTCACAATATCCCCACTCTCTAGGCTTATAGACTAGATGTCGCTTTTTGGCCTTTTAGCTAAGATCAAAGTGTAGTATCTGTTCTTCGAAACTGCCATGGCCTCGAAGTTCAGAGAACCACAGCCCTTCGGGGGTCCTTGTAGCATGCTCGAATATCTGGGAGAAGTTGCACAGGATATCTTGGCCAGCTGGTCGGGAGGCGATCACCATTAGCATGCTGAGAAGCTTTTGACCACTGACCAGTTTATCCCGGTCTTTGTCGCATTTGTCTCAGTGAGAGGGATTTGGGATTCTCCTCCCTCAAGTCTCTAGGCACGGGGACATGGGATCCCCCCTCCTCCTCCCCACTACTGAATTTGGCACTAAATGACCCACCAAGAGTCGATGTGCCGTTAAACAAAACAATCAATCTAGGCTTATCTTTATGTCGCTCTAGACTTTACTAACCCACCTACCCCACCCTGACTCTTGGGACAGTGATGCAAGGTTACATCGGCTTGGCGATATCAAAGGTGCTGACATGCAAACGACTAGCGTTGTCAATTTCAAATGGGAACAGGTATTACAAAACCAGTAAGATAAAAAAAGGATGAAATTTTTATTTGAAAAAAAACCCCCATATACTTACTCGCTCTCACTATCACTCAGCTAGTCCACAAACACCTAAACATCATAATGCTATACGTCTCAGTGGTGGCAAAATATGTGTTCATTTCACAATGGATTATTATTGTAAATCGAGCACCCCCTTAAAAGAAGTGAAAAAAGATGAATTTAAAAAAAAGAAAAACCTGTTTTTAGAAGGTGGCTACTGTAAAACACATGTACATTTTCAAGGCTATATGCCCAAAAATGTGACCATGAGCACTGAAATGGATGGATAGATAAGTGAAAAGGGAAGAATACATAGCCAACATGTTTTTTTGTTGTTTGGTCAGGTTGGTGATCATGGATACAGTGATTCAATTGTCCAAAAAATCTCTTTGAATACATTTTGATCACTCTAGGTGATTGAATATTACACATGGAAATAGAATGCTTTTTAAAAAAAAAAAAAAAAAATAATAATTTATAAAACAATTCTGGATACATAGTTTGATATTTAATTTTACGATATGTAGCCTAAAAACATTTATTTGCTTTTTATGCAAATCTCACTGAGCAAATCCATTCCCAAGTGTCTTTTGGGTGCTTTTATGAAACTTTATTCATCTTTATAATATGCAATGTTCCTTCTAATTTTTAGTAGTCGGTGTGTGCAAAAATCTTATGCTGTGCAATTGTTTTTCCTGTGACAAAGCTATGTTCGCACTAAATGCTTCTGCAAATATAAACTCAGCCTGTCTCTCATTGTCAATAAAACTGTATTGGCATATTTTGATTTAATACAATTCTGATTGTATTAAACAAAGTAACTGTAATGTTTAAATAAATGTATCTATATGTTAAATCAATAAACATGCCGAAGCAAGCTCCCAGCAACCCCCATTCTGTTTCTGTTACCAGAAAACGCGGACCGGAAGTGGGAACAGGGAAGGCGCACTTCCTACCAGGCTAAGAACCCCATCACACGTGTTATCTTGTTTTGTCTTTTTCTTAACACGGTTACAAATCAAACACATTCTAACCTCACACAGCTAGAATAAAAAGACTAACAAAGCGAGCAGAGGCACTAAACACAACCAGAACATTACAGTAACATAGTTAGTTAAATCTTTTGTGCTCTGGTTGCAAAATGTTTACTCGCATACATGCACACAGCTTAGAACTATGATAATAAGATTGAATGTTGTTTTTTTTCCCCCCCTCTTCAGCTGTCATCAGATCAGTTATATGTGGTTGCTGTGCAGAATACGATCAAGGCCTATGTGAGTTCCTCAAACGACACCGGTGCAAGCACATTGGAGGACAAGTTCAGGTGTAAATGGGATACCAAAGAAGTGAACTTTGACCTGCTCAATTCTGTCAGTAGCATTGTTGGTGAAATCAGAGATTGTGAATCGGCCCTTGCTTTGTCCACTTATGTCATGAAGGAACTTCCGATGGGTGAGCAGAATCAACTGGTTTCTTTCCATTCTGTCAACCAAAATCAGGTTTCTGTCACTGTAGATAAAAGAAAATGACATTTGTCCAACTGTGAAGAATCGGGCCAGTCCATTTTTTAGTTTTGGGTTGTGGAATGTTATAAAAAGCTGTTGTCACTGGAGACCGTAATGAATTTGGTAAAAATATCTATCTGTGTTTCTGTGGAGTTCAAGCAGTTTCTTCACATTCTCTTACTTACTTTAAGACTTAAAAGTTCACTACTTCAAATCTGTTAATAGTGTAAATAAATGATTACGTCTTATCAATTTCATCTGAAGTTTTATTAAAAAAGGACTTGTTTAAGTGAAGGAGTCCATTGTTTCAAATGGTGAGTAGGAGAGATTTTTATCAGCAAAATTGTTACCTTTCAATGGAAGAGCTTATTGTTATGGTCAGAGAAACAAATAGAAAACGTTGCACAGTTCATTATACAGATAGATTAAGTTTAACTTAGTCTAAAACAAATAGGACACCCAGATCAAAATCACCAATTGCAAGTAAAGGGGAACACCTGTTCATTATATAGATGTATCTTAGAATACATAAATAATCTCTCCCCATCCATGAAGTTATAGGTTTGAACCTCCTTTAAGAGTTCATTCTTTTTTGATCAGTTGGTTCAACTTAGCTCATATGTCATCATTATATAAACAATGACATCTAGTTCATTCACTTTTATTTTACTAGCCTTGAACAATGTCAAAGAAATGCAGAATCATCATTTTTTTCCCCTTATATTGAAAACCAATTCCTGCTTCTTATTTCAGGTGCTGAAAAAGTTCTTGCTTTGCAATGCTGTGTAGCTTTTGCTGACAAATGGTGCCAAAATTCCAAAGAGGTAAACCCCTTGCTTATTCTGTCTATTTAGTTCCTTCCGATTGGCTAAAATAAGTCTTGAAGTTTGGAAGTAAAGCGGCTGATTAACAATAGTGGGGTCCAACAATATAAATTTGGAAGTAAATTGGCTTCCTTCAACTCTCCTGCATTATGTCACTAAAACAGCATTATACATTGATAAACAAAATCTGAAAAACATAATGAATTGTCTTTTATTTCTCCTTCATGTGTTCTCTTTTACATACTTGAATGAACTTGAAATAGGCTTTTATTATTAAATATTTATTGTTACTTAAATATATCTGCCTTTCTTTTATTTCCCCTTCATGTATTCTCTTTTATATTTGACAAAAGCAAAAGTAACAGTCAAAGGGAAACAGTCTTAAACAATATGCACACAAACGCAGATCTCTACATTAATTTCTCTATGATGAATAAACTACGTTTGATGTTAAATCTGAAATTCATGAAAGCGGCTCCAAAATACAGTGGAACTCTTCAATGAATAGAATACAGAAAAGTGGAACTCTTTTGTGAATTGGTTAAAAAAGATAAAAATTTATGTAAAGGTGCAAGGGGAGTAACTTTGATCGGAAGTTATTCCCCTTGGTTTGATTTGAGATTTGAATTTTTTTATGTCTTTCTGTTTCTCCACTTTTTCAGTCTTCAAGCTGTAAAAAGGCTGAAACTGCCCGTTATAAGTTTGTGCAAATGTATCACCAATTGGCTGCCGAGCAAGTTCTCTTCCAGCACAAACTCGCCACCCCAGAACTGCTTGACCTGTGCTCTAAACCAGAGCAGTTAGTTACAAAACTGTATGAACATCCTTCCATTTTGGATCCCACTCTTCCTGGACACCTGAGACCAGGTAAGATGTTTGTTTATTAGAAACCATCAACCAAAACTGTCAACATAGGTTTCTTCAGTTTTTAAGTTGGTCTAGCTGGCATGGCTGGCTATGTATGTATGAAGTGTACAGGCTGCACCAATGTAGATAGAGGGCTGAAAATTTAAACATTTACTCCTTATGTCTAGAAAAAAACTTTTTTTTTCTTTTTTTTTTTTTGGTGGTGGTGATGGTGTTGGGGGGTTCAATTTGTAATGTAAGTTTATGCTAAATGGGTCCCTTAGTTTATGTGTGGCAGCTATCAGACTTCTTTTTTTTTTTTTTTGGAAAATTCAGACTTTGTAATGATCACTGCCCAACAAAAGGCGAGAAATGAACTTATTCATTGATCACCCTTTTTCCAATTTTTTTAATTGATCATTTTTTATGGTCTTTTATTATTTTTATTAGATGAAGTATTGTAAACCATTATTATTGATTTTGACTACTATTTTTTAAAACTAGATATCAATGCAATGGCTGAAGAGATTGCTAGTATCAACAAATTGAGTTTGGAAGACTTGAAAATCAACTTGGTTTACGAATGGTTAGAGGCCAACAAACCTGAAGATGCTGACATGGTAAAGATTTTATTTCATTGCTTTCTATTTGTTTCAGACAAGGATTTTCTGCTTAACTCTTTCCTCCCTAAGAGACAAATTTGATAAGTTCCCTGCTTGCCTGACTCCCTTCGTCTAACAATGTGCCTTGTTCCCTGAAACTAATCTAACTGCCTGTTGCTGACCCCAAAAAATACAATGGGCAGTAAATAAATTGCTATATCTCTTTTAATATTAAATGTACACTTACTAAATTTTCAGTGATTATTCCCAATGTATCATTTCTAAGTCCAGTGAAATAAAACCAGCAAAAGGTTAATTGAAAAAGATATTATCGATTGATTGGCATTGTCATGATTTAAATTTGCGAATGATTTAAATTTAAACGTGTTTTTTTTAGTAATTTTTTTATCAATATTTTTCAAAAAAATTTGTTTATTTTCAATAATATTTAATAAATTATTATCTATAAACTGCTTAGCGGTATCAGGTAATTTTGTAGCTGGTACAGGAATGTCCGTAAAATCATCAATGTTTATAATCTGCAAGCGAGTGATAGCTACTTCCATTGTTTAAAAAATCGTAATTTTCGACCATCAGAGATGTTGATAGAATCTTGTAAAATATTTCTTTGAGCAGTTTGAACAGTTTCATGCGAAAATAGAATACCACGTGTAGTGATAGAGATTTGAAATTTCTGTCGTTTTCGTTTATCGTTACTAGATTAAAGGTGTCCCCATATGGATTCATAAGCTTCATTTTAATTGTTTGAGATTCTAAGGGATCCCCTAGAGATCATTAATATGACTAATCAGAGCTGATTTAACAAGCGCTATGTAACCCGCTTACAGTCATTGTCAGGGTAGGACTTTTTTTTTATCACGCCTGTACTCGTTTTCAGGGAGGAAAGGGTTAAATTTTCCACTGCATTATTTCTATAAATCAGTCTGATTACTTCAAACTTTTTTGGCCATGACCCTGAACACAGAATATTTTTTGGCCTGGCGACTGTCTGGGCGGAAACATAATTTCAGTGTTTCTTCATTTAGTTTTATTGAATATATTTAACTGAATTTTAATTTGATTTAATAATCACGTAAACAGACCATCAGGAGTTTTCATACATTTGTAGATGCTTTATTATTCACAACTATTTTCCTGTTCCAGAATCTCGATGACACTTTATATTCCAAAATTGAGATGGAAATATATTTGTACTATGTTTTACTTTTCATTTAAAAAAGAAATGTTTCAAACCATTCCACAATCCTCAGGACCCTCGTCTTGGTCACGACCATGGGTTTGGGAATCATTGATTTACATTATGTCAATGAAACAGGATTATACATTGATAAACAAAATCAGAAATAAATTTTCTTTTTATTTCTCCTTCATGTATTCTCTTTTATATATTTGACAAAGACAAAAATAACAGTCATGGGAAACAAATAGTCATAAACAAGATGCAGACAATCTTCCAAAGAACACAAAGATCTCTACATTCATTTTCTATACGATTAATAGAATTCATTTAATATTAACACTTAAATTCATGAACTGTTGGAAGTAGCTCCCAAACACAGAATAAAAAAAATGGAACTCTTTTGTGAATTGAATTAAAAAGTTATTCCCCTTGATTCGAATTTTTTAATATGAATTTAAGAGTTCTTTTCTAAACCAATACAATTCATTACACACTTCAGACAACAGAACTTATTTTTGCTAATTGTTTTCTTTCTCTATCTTTCCAGACAGTCACATTTGATTTTGCCAACTTTAATAACTTTGAAACTGAAGACAAACATGTCGATAATGATAACCTAAAAAGGTGGGTCTTTCTTTCCTTCTCCCCAGTTAGTTTCCTTCTTTTTTTTGAAACCGTCAACTAAAACTGTCTATAGGTTTCTTCAGTTTTTAAGTTGGTCTAGCTGGCAATGTTTGTGTTGTGTGTGCAGGCAGTACCAATGGTGCTAGAGTGCTGAAAGTTTTGAAAATTCTCCCCAAAATAGATTTTAAGTAACTTCTCTCACCTTTTTTCAAAAAAACAAGTGTAAATGCTGTTGGACTCAAACTAAGGGACCAATTTAGCATAAAATTACATTGTAAATTGACACCCCCCCCCGTTCAATTTACAATGTAATTTTATGCTAAATTGGTCCCTTAGTTTGAGTCCAACAGCATTCACACTTGTTTTGTTTTTGAAAATTCAGATTTTTTTAGTGATCGATGCTCAACAAAATGTGAGAGAAGTTACTTATTCATTGATCACCCCTTTTCCAATTTTTTAATTGATCACCCCCCACACAGCATGCTGCCAAAAGACGTTGGTCACATGATAGTTTCTATTGGGTGACTAACATGTTTTCTTTTTTTTTGTTTATCTTTTTCTCTTATGTGGTGGAAAGATTGTGTAGGTTTGAAGTTCATCTTGGCATTTTGATATTAATAGATCTTCTGTAATGTCATGCATCTTTTTTAAGCAAACAAGAAACCTTACAAAACTATAGACAAGGTGCATTCTATAAAAAGAAGTGGTCCACTGTGTGCTAAAAATCTCTCTATATATAAATGGTTAATTTGTTTTTAGTTGATTCAAGTTAATTAACCTTTAGCACTCTGGGTTCTTTTTCAAGGGCAGCAAGATTTTGTGCACTTAGTAACTTTGAAAGCCTGTAACTTGTGTGTCTGTTCAAGTATGGCTGAAATTGACATAACAACACAACCACAAAATTCAAACACACTATTGTTTGGGGATTGGAGTCGCCTGCAGTGGCAGGACAAACTTTTTGATCAGTGAACAAAGTCATCTACAGAGTACTAAAGGTTAAAATAATTATGATTTTTAAAAAAAAAAAAAAAAAAAAAAAAAATTATTTTCTCTCTTTTTTTAGCTTAGATTTTTACTACTTAACTCTTAGATTCATAAGGCCAAAGTTGTATATACTTCAATTTAAGACTTGTTAACTCTTAGACTCATTAACTGCTTGAAACTGTTTCTAAATGACGAATAGAATAAAAAAATAAAGGGAAGTAACTTTAATCAGCAGTTTTTTTCCCTTGTATTACCATTCAATATGATTTGATTTTAGAGTTGCCTACATTTTGAGAAGTGGAGACATCAAGAGAAACATTTCATTCTTACTTGGATATTCAGAACAGGTCAGTTAAATCTTTTGTAATCATCCACATTTTATTAATTTTAATTTTTAGTAATGTGTTATACAGTTTGAAAACTACCAATCTGGTGCAAGAATATCATCCTCAGAAAAGTTGGTTTTTGGGTTTCTAACTTTAAGGGTTATTTTCAGGAAGAATATCCGGCTCTAAATAAGATAATGTTAGGTACTTTCATTACTACTTTGACGTCACCTCCTATTTTTTATTCGGCGGAATGCCAAGTCTCATTTTAGAGCTTAAGTCTCATGTTTTCGTGCGAAACATTGAGAGAGAGCCTTGTTCTGGGGAAAATATGGCTTCACCTGTTGCAGGTGAAGCCATATTTTAAACAGGAGTGAGAGACTCAAGTATTGTTCAAGTAACCAAGAAGTTATTTTATTACTTTGTGTGACCAGAGATAACAAGGACACAAATACAACAATCAGCCAGTTCGGAATATGCCAATATAAAATAAAGCCGACACAGAAACCAGCCGATGCATCATTGGCGACACAGTAAATCGGCAGATATAACAATTAAAAAAGAAATGTCTGATTCTTGCATATAGAAGTAGGTACTCCAATGAGTTTTTACAGGAAAATCTTATACATCTGCTGCCTGTTTCCCCTTATAGGTCTTGTTATTCTGAACATTTTGATACCTCATTTGTCTCTCTACTCCTACTTAACTAATTATGATTATTTATTCATTTGTGGACTCACTGCAAATTGAACACTTACAAAAAATGGCCTTTTCAACACCCTATAAAACTGAAAAGCGATCATTTTTTTAAATATGTAGACATTTTGTACTTGCTTAAATTTTATACGAAACTGAAGAACATTTATTTTTCTACTAGGTTATATTGATTCCTAAGACATACATCGAAAGAGGAGGTGTCAGCAATCATTTATTTATAGACACCTTTTATTTCGACCACAGTAAAAAACCGTCACAGCGTAGTTTGGACACTGTAAACACATTAAATTGAAAATTCGCTGTAAAATTGCTTTTAAGCCAAACGGTGACAAATAAGACACCAACAGATTCAGAATTGGACTTTCTATATTATGGAATGCATAATAGTTTTGTATTAGTCAACATTATGGAGAATGAACACTTAAGAAACAGGGAAAAATTAGCGTTACTGCAACATTTTCGCCCCCAAAACTCACTGTTTGGACTACCTAATAGAAGAGGACTTAAAGACAATTTCCCCTCATCAATATCAAATTTAACATTAAAAGACAAGAAATAATTTTGCATTTGGAAAATCAAGGAAAGATTTATAAATCAGTTATTCAAGTTTTTGGTGTTTTTTTTTTCTTCTTTGTCAGTTCTTTCTGAAAACGAAAACTTTTTAATTTTGAACCATGACATTTTCCTGTTGTTGTTTGCAATGTAATGATGATAACGTGCGTGTCTGTTGTTTTTCCCAGTTGCGGAGTACAACCCAAGTATCGAACATGTGCCAGTTGCGTGCTCTTTGTTGTTTATTTAATATGGCTTCTATGGATGAAATTTCTTGCACCATCTCCATGACAAGGAACCAAATAAGGTTTGTGCATTTCAAGATTTTTGTTTTTATTCATCCATTTTGATGATGGCTCTGAAATCATGTCTCTCTCTGTCTCTCTCTCTGTCTCTCTATCTGTCTGTCTCTCTATCTGTCTGTC
>VCCN01001488.1:34666-47486 GCA_006491835.1 Architeuthis dux | reverse complement strand
TGGAATTAATTCTTGAGGTAAATATATATATCTTTATATCGTATCAGCTTCCTAACGCTGTCTATTGTTTATTTGTATCTGTTGGGTATGAAAAGTTACAGACGAAAATGTGAACCTTGTTATTCAGCATTTACGATCAAAATTCGAGAACACAGTCCAAATATATGGATTGTGGAATTACTTCCTGATGGAGGTATATACATATATATATATACATTCTTAGAAAGGTAATTCCACCAATTTTTATGTGATTCCACCAATTTTTATGTAATTCCACCAGTTTTTACAGCCGAAAATGTGAAGCTAGGTATTCAGCATTTTACGAGAAAACTTCAAGTACGCAGTCCAATGTCTATGGATTGTGGAATTAATTCCGAATGGAGGTGTGCACATATATATATCATTAAAAAGAGAATCTTATCAGCTTTCCAACAGTGTCTGTTTTTAATTTGTATTTCCTGGGCATGGAGAATTACAGCCGAAAACGTGAAGGTAGGTATTCAGCATTTTACAAGAAAGGTCTGAGTACACAGTCAAAAATCTATGTATTGTGGAATTAATCCTTGATGGAGATATACACATATATATATCGTTAGAAGGGTAATTTCAACTTTCCAATGGGCTATGTTATACATTTGGATCTTTTGATCCAAAAAAGCAACAGCCGAAAATGTGAAGCTAGGTATGTAGCATTTTTCAAGGAAATTTCAATTACACAGCAAGATTTCTATGGATTGTGGAATTAGTTCTTGATGCAGGTATACACATATATATATCGTTAGAAAGAGAATTTCTGTTTTGTTGGTGTATGCTGGCGACCATTTTGTTTTATGCAAATGAGGTAGTTCTTCCCAACCTTTTTCTTGGGATCATCTTTTTTCTGAAAGAGAACATCCTAAGGAACATTTTGGTACCCTAAAAGTAGAATCAGGGGGGGGGTGCATGGTAGCCCCTGCTGGCCCCTGAACTACAAGGAAAATAAATGTTTGGCCATGTTTCGTTGATTTCAACCATTGGCTATTTCTGCTATGGAGGAATAGCTAAAACTGTCTTAAGAAATGGCCAAAATTGGCTAAATGTTATGTATTTTATAAAGCCCACTGGCCATGTTTCGAAAAAGGAGACCATTACATTTTCGGTAATTTCAACCATTGCCTATTTCTGCTACGGAGGACCAATCGTGTAAAGGTCTCCTGCTTTAGAAACTGGTTTCTGTAGTGTGCAGAATTTTTCCTCCTTTAAAAACTGGTTTGTTTGCAAAGATTGTTTTTTTAATAATTTTTATAATACAAAGACCAATCGTGTAAAATCTCAAAGAATGTCTAACAATGTTTACTCACCTTAGTTGGGGTCATTTCACAATTTAAAGGTTTTAATTTAAATTTTTAGCAAAAACAAATTAAAAACCATTAAATTCAGAAATGACCCCAACTAATGTGAGTAAACATTGTTATTAAAATTCTTTTAAAAAAAAAAATTTACGCGGTTGGTCTTTGTATTATTAAAAAAAAAATCTTTGCAAACCAGAAACAAGTTTCTAAAGAAAAAAAACAGATTTTTATGCGATTGATCCCCTCGTAGCAGAACAAGGCAATGGTTGAAATCACCGAAAATGTAAGGGTCTCCATTTACGAAACATGGCTGTATGTTTTAGAAACAGTGCTGCACATAAAATAAATGCTCTCCCCAAATTCACAATGAAAAAAAGGGAATAAAGCTCATGACAAAACAGGGCCGTTGAGGCTGGGGGGGGGGGGCTGAAGCCCCCACCCCCCTATAATTTGCTAATATGTGTTCCTTATTGTTTCGAAAAATGCTACAAAAAGCTAGCTTTAAGATTACAGAAAGAGTAAATAAACCAATTATCCCCTTCAATTATTTTGTGTTAGCTCATAGCAACCAATGCTATCAGTGAGAGATCTTTCTCCGCCATGAAACGAATAAAAACATACTTGAGGTCTACGATAACAAATAGCAGAATGAGCCATCTAATGATGCTTCATGTACAGAAAGAACAGGTTTATAATATAAGTTTGATTGACATTACAAACAAATTTGTTAAAAGAGTAGATAGTAGAAAGCAGATTTTTGGACAATTTACAAACAGAGATTTGAGTAAGAAAATAAATGTAGCGCATAAAGGCACGCAAGCACAGAAGAACAATTTGAAGAGAGCAATTTTTGCGTTTTACGGTACAGTCAACTCCTTGCTAATTTTTGAATCAAAGTGTCTTTGCTCGTGTGAATTGCACGTAGAAAGTAAAACTAAAAGAAATTGCTTAAAATGAATATAAAAAACTCAGTTATAATTTTTCAATTATAATATGATTAATAAAAAAAAAAAGCCTGTGAATGACTTGAAAAATACATTGATTTCTGACAGATTTCGAAGCTCTATTTTGAAAAATTCCCATAGCAGCCTTTTGTTCATAATTATCTTCATCAATTAGATATCTGAATATCATCATATATCGTCAATTAAATACTGCACTTTTTACAATAGGGGTGTTTTCTAGCGATCTAAAAGGCGTGGTCTAAAAAGAATTGTTTTCACTCACAGCCCCCCCCCCCATATGAATTTCATTCCAATGGCCTTGCAAAAGCATACATTTTTTAGTCTTCTTCTCAGGCTTCTGAACTAAAACTAGTAAAAATTGAATTTAGATATTATTTAGCAAAATAACTCTTAATTTTCAATAAACTATGAAAAATACTGAAAAATATTTTCAATTTGTTCTAGACGTTATAAAATATTAAAATTCTAAAACTTCAAAATTTAAAACAAAAAAACTTAAAATTTTAAAATTAACATTTTTATGAACATAGTTCCACCTTGTGTATTGGTCGATGTACATGTTGTTTCTTAATTTTCCTGAGCATATTGGAATATTAAAAGTGTTATGCACTTCTATGTATATATCAATTGTTACAGACCCTTACACCCAGTGCCAACTTTGATATTTTATATCTAAATTTAGATATTTTTTGTTGTTTTGGGATATAGGATATCAGTTCTAGCCACTTTTAGCTATTTATTGTCATTATTGTGATAATAATCTAACTACTTTTTGCCACTATTGTGATAATAATCTAGCCACTATTAGCTATTTATTTTTATTATTGTGATAATTATCTAGCTACTTTTAGCCATTATTAGCAATTTATTTTAATTATTGTGATACTAATCTAGCCACTTTAAGCCACTATTAGCTATTTTTAGCCATCCATTTTTTTCTGTTTAAATTTGACAGATTTGGAGCAGGGTTGTCTGATTTTGTCTGATTTTTAGAAAACTTGTGTCCGATTTTGAGAAAACTAATCTGGCAACCCTGGCTATAATTCAAACAGGCAGGGTTGCCAGATTAGTTTTCTAAAAATCGGACAATATCGGTCAACCCTGCTCCAATTCTGTCAAATGAATCCAGCCCTGCTTACAGTAATGGTCACACTTGTAGCCTTGAAAAAGACAAAGCTAAGCTCATGTGAAATGTAATGCACACCATAAGTCAAGACAACTAATGATAAAGTTTTCTTCAATAAACATTCAAGGTTTTTCAAAACATCTAAAATTGGGAATTGTGAATATCTGACAAGAATTACAGTTTGAGCAAGGATTTGAAATTAAGCATTTTTATAATGAAATACACTCTGGTTGTGTGTGTTTGTGTGTTCGCACGTTTTGTAGAGTACGTGACCAAAACGCCATATCATATTCCCGGGGATACAAAATAGGTCAAACGTCCAACGAAGTCAGAACAAAGGGAATACATCCAACCAATCAGTTTTGCGGGGTCTTTTTTAGAACGTCGATTTAAAATCGTCCGAGGTTCAGAGTCAGTTAGGGTCCAGCACCCAGCAGCAACGGGGGCTTGGCGAAGGAGGAAGAAATCTAATTTGAACTATTACCATCACTGTTAGTCAATCAGTAAAGTGACCACTCGTTTAGAATTTTAACCGAAGCAGAATTCAATGCCTCAAAGTGATCCACAAACCGGCCCGGAACCAAAGCTATCGACAGGAATAAAACAAACCCTTTTGGTAGAGCGTTTTCTCCGGTATGGACAAAAGGTTTTATTTCCTTCCACAGAATGTTCGCTTCCGTAAATGTACAACCCAATGATGAGACGTTTCACATATCAGCAGAACATGTAAAATACTAGATGATTATTCTACAAAATTAAGCATTTTTGGTTTAGAAATCAAATATAATAACAACTTCAAATCATTGTGTATAATATGGTCAGACTATTTTCCTCATCTGTATGTTCATTTGTTCACAAAATTTTGGCCGTGTACCCTCCGACCTTCATCAGGTGTTCCTGGTTCTAGAATGTGGAATCACTTCTCAGAATGCATGCTCGATTAGACTGGACACATCACATCTGTTTTTGTATATACGTTCCTATAAATCAGGATTGTGTTTCAGTGTCAAATTCCGGGTTGCTTCCCTGTTTGCTTTTTCCGAAATTGTCAGTTCGGCTCCATCAGTAAGAGAGCCGTCTACCAATCACTTGGTCGTAAATCTAGGACAAATTGGCCATGGAGAAGTCGGCCGCCAATATTTCAAACATGGACATTTCGTTTTTAAAGGCGAAAATGACTAGACAGGATTTAAAAATAAAATCAAATCAAGGGTTAGGAAATGGTCCTTTTGATAAGAGGTTCCCAGATGCTATTCATGTTGATGCTCGGTCAACTAAGTGGTTTGACTGAGCAAAGTATTTGTGCAGCTTCTTTCATGCATTGTATTCACCAATTGTTCTCAAAATTCAGTCGATTAGATATAAATAGTGAGACCATATCATACAGAATGATTAATACACCACCGTCTAACAAAATTCAGTAAAGATATTCAGGAAAATAGTGCGACCATATCATACAGATTGATTAATACACCCCATCTAACAAAATTCAGTCAAGATATTGAAGTAAATAGTGCGACCATATCATACAGAATGATTAATACACCCTGTCTAACAAAATTCACTCAAGATATTGAAGTGAATAGTCCGACCATATCATACAGAATGATTAATACACCCTGTCTAACAAAATTCAGTCAATATATTGAAGTAAATAGTGCGACCATATCATACAGATTGATTAATACACTCCGTCTAACAAAATTCAGTCAAGATATTGAGGAAAATAGTGCGACCAGGGTTAATCCGAAACATGTGTTCCGCGCACACACACATTTCTTGGCCCATATTAAGGCACTGCCAGTCTCTTCCAGGAGTCTCGCTAAAATCGCTGGGAGGGCACAGTCTCTCCTCACCCGCTCACGACACCAGAGTCCTAAGACCATTTACACCGGCAAAAGGCGAATTACGTTTTCATGTTGTACTGTACGTGAAGTTAACACGTTGTAATAAAGATCATTCATGTACACCAGTAAGAAGCGTTAAACCTTTTCCTTCGTCACGAGTATGAGCCAGGCTGTATTTACATGATTAATACCCCACGTCTAACAAAATTCAGTCAAGATATTGAAATAAATAGTGCGACCATATCATACAGAATGATTAATACACCCCCGTCTAATAAAATTCAGACAAGAACTACTTACGAGTTTATCATATCTTCCTCCGGCAGCAAGTATGTCATGTGTCCGTTTTTTGGAGAGAGATTGAACCTCAAAGAACATACCAGAATACTGATTTACATGGCGAAGAAATCCAAGTTTTATTTTTATCTGAAACCAAACAAAAAGATTTTTCAGCAAATAATAAAGTGACAAGACTGGTTGCTGCAGGGTCAAACTCCACTCCAACTTCTATTCCAACTGAAGATGATTAGTGCAACTTTTGTATTGTATATATAATAAAGACATTTATTAGTTGAGAGTCTATATTTGCCAGGCGTTGGTGTGAGTGACTGCTAAACGTGCGGCCTAAATCGTAAATGTGAATAAAGAAAAGAACTCTGTGTGGGGAACGAACCCACATCCACCCTGGAAGCTACTTTATACACAGGTATGGTGTTCTTTTCTTTATTCACATTTACGATTTATGCTGCTCGTTTAGTAGTCGCTCACACAGACGCCGGACAAATATAGGCTCTCAACTAATAAATGTCATTATAATTATCATATTTTGTCGGATATAAAATTATCCATCATTATAAAAATATATATTTTTTTTTGTATAAATGTATTTATTTATTAGAATGAAATAAGCCCTTGTGAATCTTAAATATAAATTTTGTAGATATGTAAGACTTATCAGTTTGGCTCAGTCAGTAAGAGAGCTGTCTACCAATCACTTGGTCGTGAATCTAGGACAAATCAGCCATGGACAAGTGGTCCATGGCTAAGTGGGCCATGGACAAGGCGGCCGTCAATATTTCAAACTCAGACATTTCATCCACGTTTTGTTTTTAAAGATTAAAATGACTATCTAGAACGGATTTAAAACGAAATAGAATCGAAATATATAAATCTAATGCAATTTAAAATAATAAGCTAATTCATGTTTGTTGTTTAATGTTTTATATATCTTTTTTCAACTTTTTACAGCTAGTTTTTGTTTATTTTCTCAAGTAATGTTATTCAATTTTGTTTTACATTTATGATCATACTGATCATAGAATAAAATAAACCCTTGTGTATTTCTAACATAAATTTTTGCAGATATGTAAGACTTGTCAGTTTAGCTCCTACAAATCAGTTGGTTGTGATTTCAAGTCACGGTAGGGGAATGTTAACTTTTACTCCCCTAAATTTGGTTAGGATTATTCTTGTTGTTCTTGTTATGGTAGAAAAACAAATCTGACTGGAGTTTGACAAAAAGACAAAGAAAACAAAGTAAATGTTGGAATACAATCATACTTACTGGTAGTTTTATTTCAAGCGTCTGGCAATAAGACAAAATTTCTGCGAGTTCTCTAAATCCCTGCTTTAAGTTTGAATAAACCTGGAAATGAAAAGATTTGATTTCAATGTAAAGAAAAATGTGGATTTCTGTTGAAAAACAGGGATTTATGTTGAAAATGTGGATTTATCTTGAAAAATGTGGATTTCTGTTGAAATATTAAATATTACAATAGAGCATGAAAAAATGACACATTGTTATCAATAATGGAAAACAATTCATTTTAGATAAATTCACGTGAATTAATTTAAAAACAAAAAAAAATCTTTTAAAAATCGTTAACTAGCCTAGCATCGCCATATCAGCTTGCCATACTTTATACATAATAACTTAAATTGTTTTGAAGATTTCCTCTGAGAGTCTCAAATACTGACCATTTAATTTATTTTCAGGCCATTTTCTCTAAATTTGTCAATACTATTTTTATTCCAATAGTTCTATTACAGAGGTTAAAAAAGGTTTTTTACCATAATTGTTATAATCATTTAGTGTTGGATATTTGGGCGGTGGTCCCAGATTTGACCCCCGCAGGTGTTGAAAGTTGTGGACAGGATATCGGCTGCAAGGTGTTGGGGTCATGAACAGTATATGACTGAACTTGGCTGGAAAATCAGTGTGGGCATTCAAGCCCGATAAAAGTGATACAGAGGCCCTAGAAAAAGGCAGAGAGAGACAGACCGCCTTAGCTGGGGAAAGACACAAGGCCAGTTCCCCTGTTGGGAACAGTCAGTCGGCTCTCCTTGTCTCTCTCCCACTCTTCATTCTTTGCCACGACACAATGTATCTTATGAAATAAAAAGATATCCTCATATTTTTATAAACAAGTTTTGAGTCTTCCCTTTTCTCCGAGTTCAGGATTTTCCTCCCACAGACCAAGATGGCTATACAACATTAGTATTTTAAAAGTTCCAATCAAATCTCCACGCATTATATGTTCAAGTGGTGTTTTACATAAGATTAAAATTTTTCACATGAACCGTTAATATAAGTCATAAAATTAAATACTTGGCCATGTGAAATCAGTGTAAAACTCAGTCATAATGTTGCGTAATCATGTTATTAACATGCAGACATAGTGTTATTGACATGCAGGAAGAGCCTGCACAGGACAACATGCACTCGAAAGATGAAACAAACAAAGTCTCGTTTATAGCATATCAATGTTTATTTTTGTACACAGACAGATGGAGGCATCCAGCAGTTTTCAACATAAAAACATGTTTACATTTCGTTCGGTGAGAGTGTATACATGGCTGATTTGTTTATGGATAGAGAGAAAAGGAAGAGACTACGAACTTAGGCATCTGCTGGTCACGGGTAATTAACTCCACATGGTCCCGAAGGTTGGCGTGTGTTGTTGACCCTTACATCCAACCCTGTCTCTCTAACTTCTCTGACTGACAATCAAAAATGGTTCCTTTTTAAGCCTGCATGTTGATTTTGCTCCACCCCTTGCTGATATCTCTATCTATAATCAAATCTCTTGATTCGTAGCCCGCCCCTTTCCAATTACGTGCCATCCTTAGCGCGTCCACTTGCAGTCACTTCCGTTAATTACTTATCTCTCTATTGTCTTTGGTCTGCTATCAAAATTTACTTATCTATAAATGGATGTTTTGATCCACAATAACTTGTTTTCAAATTCTAACTCCCAAATTCATTCAAGTTGTGACGTCCACGCGACATGAGGTCTGAAATCCTTAATGTGTTTTTGACTGTCCATCATCTATGAAATCGCGGTATGGTTTCTTTCAGTAAAATTCCTTTCTGACCAAAACTGGCGCCAAATATCGTGTTTATGTGACCTATGACCTGCAGTGGTCTGGGACGAAATATATCCCTTTTTCTGACCGTGAGAAGATTTTCTGTTCTGGGGTTTTCATCCCAAGCTAAGATGAACTATAGAAAATTACTTATTTACCAATTTCGTTTCCTTATTAGAGATACTAAATGACCATCCGAATTAAGTCAGCTGTACATCATAATGTTACAATAAGCCAAAAAATGAAGTACCAACCATACAATTTCTGGTTATGGAACGGCATAATGGTTATTGGCCCAGGAAGAGGAATCTGGGGATCAGGTTCAAGTTTCGGCCAAATCTGTTTACATTCACTTTGCACTAATACTCTTGGGAAAGGCACAAATCCATTTGTCCCCTCAGCTATGGGTAAATAGCATGACAGTTGGAGCACTTTAGCCTTGTAAGGCCATCCATCCAAGAGAAAGTTACTCTTAAAAAATGGTTATGGCATTTTCATAGCTGGTAATTTAATCGCATGCATTTTCATAACTGAAATGGCTATTTCCTAGCCACTTTTTATAGCTGAAACGAAACGTTAAAACTCCTGTTCATCTGGTGTCACTAATATTTACAATGTTATTCAAAGCTTTTGAGGGCAATAAGTAAAATAAAATCTTTTTAAATAAAGTTGTGTAGTAATTATCACATTATAAAAATTAAATCTAATTTTTTTGTTTGTTAATAATCTCAGAGATCCGAAAAACATGTTTTAAAAACAATGATTATAAACACATACTTAACTTTATTATGCTATATAAAAATAAAAATAAAAACTTTTCAGAGTCATTTTCTTTTCAATAGTATCAATAATTTTGCTGCTATTTGTATTCATACAATTTCGAAAAATAAAACATACCAACTTTCCTAACTAAACTAAAACCAAGATTATGAGACCCGCTAAAAACAATTATACTGGCACTGTTTACTAATATTTTCTTTAATTGAAACTTTTGATCAAATTAAAACAATGTATACCTTTAAAAAAACCTACAGTTGCCATAGCTGATCCAAAGCCCGGGTAAAGGAGGAGGGATGGGCGTGGGGATAGTAACTCTACCCTGTGAAAACTTACGTACTTGCTGCAGACCTATGCTCCACAAGGAGTCTACACGAATAAACAAACAATAATAAAACAGGTCTGGTTAGTCACTCAATAGAAACCGTCATGTGACCAACGTCTTTTGGCAGTTGGGATGATCAATGAATAAGTTACTTCTTTAGCCTTTTGTTGGGCAGTGATCACAAAAAATTGTCTGAATTTTCAAAAAAACCCAAAAACGTGAATGCTGCTGGATAAAAACTAAGGGATCAATTTAGCATAAACTTACATTGCAAATTGCCCCCCCCCCCAAAAAAAAAAAACAAAAACAAAAACAAACTATTTAGATGGGGAATTTAAAAAACAAAACAAAAAAGAACAAACTTTCAAATAGTTCTTCGGACAATTGAACTCCTTGTTATTTGTGTTGTTAACACATTTCGGCCGATCCATTCTTCAGCCTTCATCAGGTGTAATATCGTTATAACATTATAAGAGTTACCTCCTTTGAAATTAAAAACTTCTGTTTACCCCATCACATTCGGATATTACACCTGAGAATGGATCGGCCAAAATGTTGTCTTAACAACACAAACAACAAGAAGAAGTTTAATCTTTCGAAGAACTATTTAAATGTTAATGACCCTTCTCAAAACTATAGAAAATCACAAAACAAACGTTTTTTCTAGACATAATAATGAGTAAATGTTTATAATTTTCAACCCTCTAGCTCCATTGTTGCAGCCTGTCCACATGATACATACATATATAGCCAGCTAGACAGACCAACTTAAAAACTGAAGAAACCTATGTTGACAATTTTGGTTGTTGGTCCCTAACACTTATTAATTTTGACTAGTTTTCTTTAGACGTGAAAAATCAGCTTCTGTTTAACTATGGAGCCCCGTGGGCAAATGATTAACAGCAGCCAGGCGTATACTGGAATCACTCTGGCTAGGGGGTGTGAGTTTGATTCTCATCATGGGCTTACTCTTTAGTTCAGATAATGCTGTTTACTCGTTGTCGTAGTCAAAAGTTGTGATAAAAAGTAACTAAAAATTAAGATGAGGGTAAAAAATAGTCAAAGTTAATAAACGTGTTACAATACTCCATCCAATAATTAGAATAAATTAGAATTAAAAATAAATTAAATATTTTACGCCTAGCTGCTTTTACCAATCAGCCACACAGAAGCATAAACTAGTCTCCCTCTGGCAATGGGGGTGTGAGTTTGATTCTCACCAAAGGCTTACTCTTTATTTCTGATTGCGCTGTTATTCGTTGCCATAGAAACATGAAAACAACTAAAATTAGGATGAAGGTAAAAACTAGTCAAATTTAATAAAAAGTGGTGTGTTACAATACTTCATCCAATAATAATAAAGATTGATTTATAAAAGTGGTATGAAAACAACTAAAATCAGGATGAAGGTAAAAACTAGTCAAATTTAATAAAAAGTAGTGTGTTACAATACTTCATCCAATAATAATAAAAATTGATTTATAAAAGTTGTATGAAAACAACTAAAATTAGGATAAAGGTAAAAACTAATCAAATTTAATAAAGATTGGAATTAAATATCGTTCTAATAATAAAACAATAAAACTTCTGACTGACAAAGGTTGCAATGAATTTGCCAAGAGTTTCCAGCATTTTTTGAGGACAAAATCTTTTATTCCTATAAATTCATAGCATCATTATTCCGTCATAAAAGTATTTTTCCTGGCTTTCTATGACCTTACGACACCTTTTAGCTAAATGGTGTATCCCATTATATTAGGTTGCTGGAAGAGTTAGTAGCATATTTTTGGACAAAATCTTTGATTCATATTAATTCATAGCGTCATTATTATATATATATATTATATAGTTGATAAGGATTTTTGTGTTATTAATCGCAGACCTGGAATGGGCGGACCATAGATAGAGATATCAAAAAGGGGTGGAACCAGTGAGCAAAGTCAATACGCAGGCTTAAAAAGGAACCAATTTTGATTGTCAGTTAAGAAAGAGGTACTTGAAAGTCCCCTAGCCATAGAAACCACTGTCTTTGGAACTTATCGGCAAGTCTGAATAGAGGCACTTGACCTTAGTTTAAGCGGGTCACCGAATTAGTCACATGCCATTGCTCACATGTGCCTATACAAGCACAGGCAAAAACCATTAGTGAGTGACTGTCCTACTGTCTACTTACTTAAGAACTTCCCCTGCCTCTCTCTTTCTCTGACGGTGACTACAAGAATTGTTGCAGACCAACCTGCTCGATTGAAATATGGTCTTGCAGGTACACACATCACAGTACAAATGCAATAGGAGGGTGGGGGATTTATTTACCAGCTGCATGTGGAACATTTATTTTGTTGTATACCCTTTTACAATGTTCTGCGGCCATGAATATAACAAATAACAAGAAGGAGTTCAATCGTCCGAAGAATCATTTGAATATTAATGATTCTTCTCAAAACTATACAAAATACATCAATAAGCTATTTTAACATGTTTTTTATTTCTTTGGCATAAATAACTCCCTTCTTACTAACCCGTTGATGTGAAAAGTGACCACAAGGCCTTGCTTTGATATATATTATGCCAGACTTCCTTGATACTTGTAACTGTGTCAGTTTTGTGAAAAGACTTGCTGAGCTGGTTTCTAGGAGGACATTATTCCATTTGGAACATCGATTTATTTTATTATAATTTGTCTTTTTAGATGTGTCCAATGTATCTCTATAATACTTTTCAGTCGGTCTCTCGGTCGGTTCCGATTACGTTAAACAACAGAAAGAAGTTGAACGGGGGGGGGGGGGTTATTTACCAGCTGCATGTGACGTCATTAAGAGAACATTTCCGGAACAAATTATTGATAAAAATTGTACATTTACTTTAAATTAAACTTACAAATTGATTTGTTTTTAATAGCCTGATTTTATGGTGAATCATCCTCACCTTCCTCTTCATCTTCCTCCACCTGCTGATACTACTACCACAACTAGCAATGCTACTATTATTTCGTTTAGAATCCCTTTGAAATAGATGGATAGATAGATAGATAGGGAGATAGGTATGAACAGACTGAGATAGATAGATAGATATAAACAGACTGA
>VCCN01001488.1:0-34278 GCA_006491835.1 Architeuthis dux | reverse complement strand
TATGAACAGACTGAGATAGATAGATAGATAGATAGAAAGAAATAGGAAATCATATGGATGTAAGGATGGTGTATGCATCATTGAACTTATGGTTCTTGTTTTATAATTACTCCAAATCTTTAAAATGGTTAAAAATAATAAGTTTGCTCACCTCTCCTTTGCTTTTAGTTAAAAAATGCAGGTTCCTCTTGATGTCATCCAGGCTGCCTTCCAGTTTTAACATTTTTATAAATGTCCCGGTTTTCTGTTCAGAAACATTCAATTGTTCCAGTGCCTCTTGAATATGTTTTGTTTCCTCTCCCTAAGAGAAGAACAGGATTGAAAAAGAAAATACATTTAATGGCAAAAGGAATTTAGAATCTAATTAAAATTGTACAGGGCAGGTAATTTGGGACCACAGTCATTAGGTTTAGGGTTAGGTAATTTGGGACCACAGTCATTGGGATCACAGTCATTAGGGTTAGGTAATTTGGGGTCACAGTCATTAGGGTTAGGTTTAAGTAATTTGGGACCACAGTCATTAGTGTTAGGGTTAGATAATTTGGGACCACAGTCATTAGCATTAGGTAATTTGGGACTGCAGTCATTAGGGTGAGATCATTTGGGACCAGTCATTAGAAAAAGAAAATACATTCTGGCACACATGTTTTTAGAATGTGTCTACTAGACTACAAATGTAAATTTTGAAGGTGCTAGGCCAAAAAATGTGACCAGGAGAACTGAAACAGACACACGGACAGATAGACAAGTGAAAATGGAAGAAGACCTAGCCACCATGTTTTTGTCAGGCTGGTGAGAATAAAACTGAGAACCTCACTGCAAGATTCAATATCCAGAAATTATCAATGAATTTATGGATTTTACAACTTGAACATTCTTTTACTAACACACCAGGGGTCGAAATTAACGTTGTCCCAGGTGGGTAAAAATGTGTTTGGGACAAACAAATATCTTCCCTCACTAAATTTGAAAACAAATCTTTTTTTCTTTTAATCACTATGGAAGTGATTAAAAGAAAAAAGGATTTTTTTTCAAATTTAGTGAGGCTTGAAAACAAAGTCAATTCCTGGTTTGGACTGGAGTTTGACAATTATTTATTTCCCCAACATTTTAATGGTGTTTTTATTATGCTACTTACTAACAACTATAGATGATAATAACAAAGTAAAGAAACAACATTTTGATTTTTGGACCATTTATATTTCCTTCGGATGGTTAAAATATTTTTTGGGATGGTAGTGAAAAAAGTTAGTCTGGAGAAGTTGTTTTTGGGGACTGTTTATATTTCCCTCGGGATGGTTAAAATTGTTTTTCGGGACAGTCATGATTTCTAATCACTGATAGGGAATGTTAATTTTAATCCCATAAATTTAGTGAGGATTGTTCTTGTCATTCTTGTTACGGTAGAAAAACAAAGTCAACTCTAGGTTTGGACTGGAGTTTGACAATTATTTATATCCTCCATATTTTAATGCTGTTTTTATTATGTCACTAACAACTATAGATGATAATAACAAAGTAAAGAAACAACATTTTGATTGTGGGACCGTTTACATTTCCTTCAGACGGTTGAAATTGTTTTTTGGGATGGTAGTGAAAAAGGTTAGTCTGGAGCCTTGTAACACACACACACACACACACACACACACACTTAAAAACGTACCTGTTTTTCAACTAGATGCAGTATTTCTTCATGTTTGCTTGTTGATACACCACAGTAGATAAGAAGAGCCTTAAGTATACTCGTATGATTCATGACAATTGAAAAGTTTCTAGCCTGAAAAAAAGAAAAAAAAAGGAAATAGTTAAACATTTGCAGTTTATTATTCACAGATTCACTTGGACATTGTTTTTATTATAGTTTTATTTTTATATAATAGTGCAGGCCTGAATTGTAAATTCTGTAACGGACAGATATGTATTTTTGCACTCACACACTCCGGTCACCCAGTGAAACCACTTGACACACATTTTTAGAACACCCAGATTTTTATTCCGACTCTTAGTACAACACTTAAGATAACCAACTTTTAGAACATGGAAAAACGGTACTTGACTCGAAACATGATACCCTTTGTAGACACCAAGTCTGGCAAACCCTTGTATTCTTGTCACCTTACATTTTATTTTGGGATTTTGATGATATCCATTCCAATGGATGATATTTCGACTAGCCTCACATCCTCCACTCACCTCTTCCTATAAGAAGATTGACTATTCTTCATTCTTTGTTCAGTCAGATTTGACTCTTGACAAATCTATGACTGATCCACCATTTTCCACAGAGACGCGCCTCTCACCTCTGATTATGTACATATGCATTCATACTTACTCACACATTCTCTTCCTTAACATATTCAACAAACTAAGGACACCTACTAAGTAGTATACCAAACTCTTTAAATGCATTCTTTCTTCTTCTTCTTCTTCTTCTTCTTCTTCTTCTCCTCCTGAGAATTACCTTATTGTTAATTCTTCTGTAATAAATATATTTATTATTATTGTTAGTTATTATTTGCATACATCTTTATGTCATCGCACTATTACCATGTGCAACCCATGCATTTAAATTCCTTTTACTACTGCAGGAACTGACAGAGAGAGAAAGATCTTACGCATATTGCTATTATCACTATAGCTCCTACTATTACTACCGCTACTACTATTAGTTTATCGTCACACACTATGGCCATCAAGAGATTACTAGGCTATGATCTTTGTTATTGTTTGATACCATTAACTTTCTATGGGGTCAGAGTTATTCAATAATGGAGTCAGATATATTTAATGGTGTTAATTACATCAATATTATCTCTTATTTACACAATTAATGATTCAGCAATATTTTTCAATGCAGGATTTTATATAGATTCCTTCAATAAAACTCCAGACTTTGTTAAGTTTTCAATGGTCTTTTGATTTTCTTCCAAAGCTGGCATACGGTATGCCATTACCAACAATGCTGTCTCACCATACTTTTTGTGTCGAACTTAGTGTTTCTAGAGCTGTACAGCTTTTTGATGTGAAGTGTAGAAATATGAGAAAGATGCGACTTACAGAGTTTAAAAGAGAAACACAGTAGCAGCTGTGCTTTGTGGCTATTGACAAATATTTCTGTACGATTTCTCAAGTCTTTTTTTCTATTTTGCATTATTGTTTAATGGAAACTTTTTTGTTTATTTGTTCAATACGGGAGACTTGTGAAAAAAACAAACTCTTTGATTGTCGTTGTGGTTGGACCTCATTTGTTGCAAAGGCAACCGTAAATAATAACAATAATTTGAAACCATATACTTACTTTTAATTCACTAAACTCGTTAATGATCTCTTCTATAAGATAAATAATTTCAGTGTCAGGCAAGAAACTGCAAAAAAACGAAAAATTAAATTCAGAATTTGGAAAAAGAAAAAAATGTTTTATGAATCAAGGATGGAATTGAATGAATGATTTGTTTAGCGGCGTATCAACCATTGATGGGTTATTTAATGTACGTACGCATTCATACATACACACACACACTCTTCCTTAACATCTTCAACAAACTAAGGACTCTTTAACACTTACTAAGTAGTAAACCGAACTCTTTAAATGCATTCTTTCTTATTCTTAACAGCTGAGAATTACCTTATTGTTAATGTTATACTTTCTGTAATAATATACTTCTTATTATTGTTGCCAAGTATTTGTATTCTTTATTCTCATTGCATTATTTACCATGTGCAACTTCTCTGTGCATTTTCATCCCTTTTACTAGGCACAGGCAGAGAAAGAAATATCTTTCTTATGCATATCGCTAACATCACCCTTTTACCTCTCTAGTATCATCAGCTACTCTAGCTTTACTTACAGCAATCTGACCCTTAAAGGCTGTTACCATTACTATTACTACCGCTGCTACTATTAGTTTATCGTTACTACTATAGCCATCTAGAGATTACTACACTCTTATCATTTATCATTGTTTTTCACCGTTAACTTTTCCACTCTTACATTGAGTCAGATATATTTAATAATGGTTTTAATTACATCAAAATTAGCTCCATTATAGGCCATTCATTCATTCATTTAAGACTTAAATTTTAAAGTTTAAAAACTACATCATAGCACAAGTTACAGAATATTATTCAGAACAAGCCAAAGGTTTTTTTCAAATACTCACGTGTTATTTGTTGGGGTGATAATATCAAAACTGCATTCCACAAATTCTTTTGGGTGGAGCCCATATGTTTTCCCAATAAATATTCTGTCTATGTTGTATCGTCTCAGGTTATGTATATTCCTTCGTTTTACATATCTGATCAAAGGAACCTAGATCATAAAAAATACACGTAAAAGACTTATAATCATATATAATTATATTTACAATTTAGAATTTTAGCAAAAATAAAATAAAATAATAAACATATACTTGAAATAATCTTTTTTTGACAGCAGTTAATTGCATCATTAAGTCAGCTTCAGTGTATTTGGGCTGGGTTTAAACCAATAAGAAAAATGGTAGTTAAATGTGGTATGTCCGATATTAGAACAAAGATTATTTTTTTAAATATTGATATTCTCGAATGTGACTGTCTTTTCACTTAGGCTGTTCCATACGTTTGCCACTCTTGCCGAGAGGAAATTCTTTCTAACCCCAGTGGAGGTCTGAATTTGTAGTTTATGGCTGTATCCTCTGGTTTTACTGCACATAGATAAAGTCTGCATTTTCTTATCAGGGAATTTTGAGCAATGAACGTCAGTATCCACTCTATGTATGTTGTTCTGGATTCTATAGACCTCTAGTAGGTCAGCAGGTTTTCTTCTGTATTCAAGGGTTTCTAGATTAAGTTGTTTTAATCTTTCAGTGTAGGATATATTTCCCAATCTCGGAATGATCTTGGTAGTTCTCCTCTGAACTCTTTCTAAGGCAACTGAGTTGTACTTCAGGTTAGGAGACCATATGCAGGAAGCAAACTCCAGATTGGGACATACCAGAGACAGTGTACAGCAGTAGGAAGCTCTCCTCATCGATGAATTTAAATGAGAGTCTTATGTAGCCGAGTGTTTTATTTGATGTATTCACTTTGTTTAAATGAAAGTGGTCTCTTAGCTTGGGATGTGACTGTATTGCCCTGAAATTGACTCGTGAAATTAATCTAACATTCTACAGCCATCTCGCATTGTTAGTTTGATTATTTGGTCCAAAGAACTCCTCAAGCACGGGTAAAAAGTATAAGAAAAAAAAAAATGATCCCTAGGTGGTTTGATTGATTGATTTGTTTAGCAGCATATCAACCCTTGATGCAGTCGGTGTATTCTAGGCCCCCGCCAACAGGGCCGAATCTCTAGGTGGGGGGCGAGGTCTATAAACAGATGGTGTGAGAGGAAATGTTAAAACTTAAAAACTAAAGTCTGATCTTTTTTTTATTTGATTGGTAGGGGTGTGATTTGGATTTGGGCACAAATCTGCTCAGGCCGCTATACTGTCGGATCACTACTCTGCTTTTGTTGAGGGTCTGTACTTAAAGCTGCAGTCAGCCATACTGTCATGTGGATCTGCGCCAACAGTAGCAGACAGCTGCACCATCATGATATTCTGTGACCAAAGTTGAAGACAGCCGTTCCATCCTGGTTTTCCTTCAAAGGGTTGATAGAACCCTATAGCCAGCTCAGGCATCTACCAACTTCGGGATGTTCATGTCCTATGGTCTAAACACAGTTCAGCTTTAAATGTTGGAACTTTCCCTCAAAGGGGCGACAGAACCCCATAGCTTGCTTGGCATCTGTCAGAAGAAGGACACCCCTGTCAAACCTATGACCAAACAATTATTTATTTTAATACAAAACTATATGAGCAATTTTCTAATTCAATGTTTACTTTTATTGTAACTTTTATTATCGAAAAGACATCAATGTGATAGTTTTACATCTAAAATATAAAAAACATCAAAATTTTCCTGAAAATAATGTAAAAATAGGCATTTTAATCAAAATATAGGTTCCTATTTTAGCAGTATATTTCTGTCGGCTGATACAAAAAGGTTGCCATTTTATTTTATTTTTTATTTAGTTGAAAAGGAAGTGACGTTAAATTTATTCCCACTTTTGATTGGCTATGACCTATGAATGAATCGTAGAAGATAGAACGATTCCTATACCTACGACCCAGTCGGCGACTGAATCGTGGACCATTTTTCATGTTGTAAGAATGCTCATGTCACAGTTGGCGACTGATCGTAAGTTTGACCTGAGTTTAACTTGAAACCAAAAAACCGAAACACAAACTAAAAAAAACACATATACAAATTAAACAAACACACACACACACAAAACTAAAAAAAAAGAAACCATCACATGACCAATGTCTTTTGGCAGCATGCTGTGTTGGGGGTGATCAATATAAAACAAAACTGAAAAAAAAGGTTGATCTTCTCCCGCCTTTTGTCGGGCACTAAACAGTCCGAATTTTCAAAAAACTGCTGAAGGACACACACTAAGTGACCAATTTAGACTTACATTTCAAATTGAATGTCCCACTAAAAACCTATTGGTGGGGCGGGGGATTTCCAAAAACCAAAAAAGTTTTTTCGAGATACACTAAGGAGTAAATGTTTAAATTTTCTAGCTCGACATACATACATAGCCAGGAAGACCCACTTAAAAACTGAAAAAAAACCTATGTTGACGGTTTCTAATAACTTACCTTATGATTATCAGGGAGGCAAACGAGTTGTCCAGTCTGGTCCATAAATGTTGGATTACCAGTAGAATGGATTTTATTTCTTGGCATCAGCAAAGGCGTGCTAATCCATATTGCTCCATGGTGACAGAATATTTTCGTTATGTTATCCGTGATATTCTGTTGCAACAAGCAATACCTCACATTGCAAGGCTAAAATGAAAAAACATAAATAAATAATTATTAATTTTTATGACTACTTTTTTACCTAAAGTTTTCATTCTGTTCAATATTTTAAGTAACAAAGTTTTTCAAAAACATTTGCCAAAAATTCAGCTTTTTTTCAGTTTTCAGAATTTAACATTTACTACTGAAAAAAGAAAAAAGCTTTCGAGATAAGTAGACAATTTACCTAGAGGGAGGAGTGATGCTAAAATTAAAAAACATAAATAAATAATTATTAATTTTAAAATTTTAAGTCTACTTTTTTACCCTCATCTTAATTTTATTAGTTGCTTTTCATTACAACTTTTTGCTCAGGACGATTACCCTCCGACGGTGAGCAAATAGCATTGATTGGAAAATAAAGAATAAACCTCAGGTGGGATTCGAACCAACATCCACTAGCCAGGGGAAGCACCATTTAGAGTGGCTTGCTTTACCAATTAAGCCACTGGGAGCAGAAGCTCAAATAATACCCTTAAACCTATCCTTCATTTTGATCGTTTGTTTACATTCTGCTAGTTACAGTATTTAATATGCATTTTTCATTTTTTTTTTCATTTTTATTAGATTATTAATTATTAATAATTAGTAATTTTTATGACAGCTTTTTTACCTTCATCTTAATTTTATTTGCTCAGACTGATTACCCTCTGGCAGTGAGCAAATAGCGTTAATCAAAAGATTTCGGCCATGTTTCGAAACGGGAGACCACTCCTACATCTATGTGTAATTATGATAATTATAATGAGATTTATTAGTTGAGGAGTTGTGTTGGGGATGATCCTTTAAAAAGTTGGGCTGGGATCACTAAAAAATATCTGAATTTTCAAAAGACAAGCTGGCACAAACCAGTGACTAATTTAGCATAAGCTTACATTGAAAAGTGAACCCCACTAAAACCCTATTTTGGATGGGAATTTTCAAAAAAACAAAAAAAGCATTTTCCCTACTCATTGAGGGGAGTGCGTCAAAATTTCAAGTTTCTACTATGAATGGTTAGGACTGGACAAAGTCCGGATATATAGATACATATAAATGTTCGATCCCTGCATGTTTAGGCCGCTCATTTAGCAGTCGCTCACACCGGCGCCGAGCAAATATAGGTTCTCAACTAATAAATGTCATTATAATTATCCTATTCTGTCGGATATAAAATTATCCATCATTTGATTTGATACTGTCGACATCAAGTGCTACATTATATTCGTGCTTAAATATGAACATGAGAAAGGAGAAGCCAACAAAGTGTAGGATTAAAAGACTCCTGCCTACCATGAGATCTTTGTTAGCTCAGTCGGTAGAGCAGAACTTGTGTATAAGGTTGCTTCCAGGGTGGACGTGGATTTGATCCCTGCACAGAGGTTGTTTCTTAATTCACATTTACAATTTAGGCCGCTCGTTTAGCAGTCGCTCACACCGACGCCGGGCAAATATAGGTTCTCAACTAATAAATGTCATTATAATTATCATACAAATGTGTGAACACATGAATAACCTAAACCCAATTAAACCAGTGTTTTGGGTGATTAAAAAATCTACAAGTAAAAATATTCTATAAAAAAGGACATTTCACCCGAACAAGTGAAGGTTTTAGAACCACACTTACCTTGAATACTTCATCATCGTACATTATATCACAGACGTCATCATATTTTTGATTAAAGAAAGATTCAACAATGTATTTGTATGTCTTGCTTTGTGAACTGGAAATCGCAGATGACAAAACTTCATTTATTTTTACATCTTCTATTTCAACGGGAGGAAGTAAACGAGATTTTAACAGCTCCTTGCTTGTCGGACGGTATTCAGGTTCATGATTCAACAGTTCTTGAATGATCTGTTTCTGATTAAAATAAATGGAAATTTCAAAGGGTTAAAATTAACTTGCAATACATACATTTTTTCACCATACAATATATTTCACAATATGTAACTCACAATACAAAATCTATTTAATGATTGATTGATTGATTTGTTTAGCGGCATATCAACCCTTGATGAGTCATTTAATGCCGAAATCAGTTTAAATTCCAAAAAATAGAGTCTTGCAACTTTGCTGAAAGGTTCTTTTTTAACTAGAGTCTTGCGACTTTGGTGGAAGGTTATTTTTCCTTAACTAGAGTCTTGCGACTTTGGCAAAAGGTTACTTTTCCTTAACTAGAGTCTTGCGACTTTGGTGAAAGGTTATTATTTTTAAACTGGAGTCTTGCCATTTTGGTGAAAGGTTATTTTTTTTAAAGCTAGAGTCTTGCAACTTTGGTGAAAGGTTATTTCTTTTTAAACTAGAGTCTTGCGACTTTGTTGAAAAAACATGTGGCTCGTTTGGGGGGTTCATATTCTAGGCCCCAGCCGACAGGGCCACAAAATCTATTTAAATAAATGCCAAAATTAACCCGATAAAAGGCTAATTAATTTGCTGATTGGAAAAATACAAATATACAAATTATGTATTGTTTAGTTATTTTTTCGTTTAATATGTTCAGAATGTATTTTATATTGAAGCGATGTAAAACAAACCAATTGACATGAATTTCTTTTTAGAACATTCTTTTTGGTAAAGATCTACATCTGTTAACCAAGTAAAAAAAAAAAAAAATAGAAATTTTTTTTGTGCTTTTAATCTGTTAGACCCTAACAATCTTCCTAGAAGTTGTTAGCTTTTAGAAGAAATGTTTTTTTTTAAGGTTTTACGAGTGGGGGTTCTATTTACAAGGTAACTGTATGGTAAACTGGACTGTTACTTTCTGTCCGTTTTATGGAAGTGAGGCTTCAAAGTATTTGGTTTATTATATATAAACTAGAGTGTTGCCCGTTATATGGTGGTGGTTTAATACTATTATGGGTAATATCAGGTTTTGTCATTTTTGGTCATCCATACTTCAGCTATAGAAATGCATTGTCATTGATAAGGAATTAATACAATTGTTACTGACAGAATAGGACTATTATATGTATAATGTAAATGCATTGCTAATGATTCTACTATCAAAATGCATTGAAAATGAGAAAAAAGGGTTTGTCGGAGGTCAATATTTAATGCAAACATTACTGATAGGTAAGTTCAATTTGCTGAACGTTGATTGGCCGAATCATGACTAGGCTGACTTATCATCTTCCCTGCTGTTTATTAGCTTGAAAAACAAAGGAAGACATATCGAGTTACCCAACCTGCCATTCTGTCTTATTTTGTTTAAATTAGTGTGATGATTATGACTTATAAAGAAAAAGGTAGCAATCCATTAAATGTAGTATTTATTTGCGATAAGATTTAATATTTACAATATATATTGTGTTTAAGATTTATAGAAAAAAAAGGATTTTTCAATTGAGTATTTATATATATTTACATATGTGTATAGAAAATTTTTCACTTTCAAATGATTTAAGGTGTGTGTGTAGGGGGAGGCTTTAACCAGAAGGAAAAACCCTTCTTTTTTTAAACATTTGCTTATTTAAATAATTAAATAAATAAATTAGAATGATACAAATCTTGGCCAATTTTTGTAGAACGCACCTCACACATTTTCAGCAATTTAAACCATTGGCGATTTATGCTATCGAAGATCAACGTTTAGCAAATTGAATTTTGGGAAAATGATTTTCGGGAAGATGAATGCCCACGGCTATTATATGTATAATGTCAATGCATTGTTAATTTTTTTACTTTAGAAATGCATTGAAAATCGGGAAGAAAGGGATTGTCAGTGGCAAGCATTACTGATAGAATAAGGCTATTATATGTATAATATACTTGAATGTACTTGAAATAGGCTTTTTTTGACAGCAGTTAATTGTGTCATTAAGCCAGCTTCAGTGTATTTGGGCTGGGTTTAAACTAATAAGAAAAACGGTAGTTAAATTTGGTATGTCCAATATCAGAACAAAGATTATTTAAAAAAATATTGATATTCTTGGCTGTGACTGTCTTTTCACTTAGGCTGTTCCATGTGTTTGCCTCTCTTGCCGAGAGGAAATTTTTTCTAACACCAGTGGAGGTCTGAATTTGTATCCTCTGGTTTTACTGCACATAGATGAAGTCAGCATTTTCTTATCAGGGAATTTTGAGCAATGAGCGTCAGTATCCACTCTATGTATGTTGTTCCGGATTCTATAGACCTCTGGTAGGTCAGCACATTTTCTTCTGTATTCAAGGGTTTCTAGATTAAGTTGTTTTAATCTTTCAGTGTAGGATATATTTCCCAATCTCGGAATGATCTTGGTAGTTCTCCTCTGAACTCTTTCTATGGCATCTGAGTTGTACTTCAGGTTTGGTGATCATATGCAGGAAGCAAACTCCAGATGGGGACGTACCAGAGACTTATACAGCAGTAGTAGGAAGCTCTCCGATGAATTTAAATGAGAGTCTTATGTAGCCGAGTGTTTTATTTGTTATATTTACTTTGTTTTGTATATGTGCAGTGAAGGTAAGTGAGTTGTCTATATAAATGCCAAGATCTTTCTGCACAGTAGTTTCCTTCAGTGTGTGTTGTGTTCCGTCATCTTTAATCATGGTGTATTTCCTTTTTTTGTTGTTTCTACCTAGGTGCATAACCTTGCATTTGTTGGGATGAAATTTCATCTGCATAGGTTTGGCCCACTGTTGCAATGTGCAAGTAGGTCTCCAGATTCATCAGACGTTACTTGTTTATAATAGATAAAGTGGATAAAATTTAATAAAAAGGTTTATTTTTTTGTTGAAATTTATAAACAGGATATCGGCCAAGACCCAGAGACCGGAAGATACACCAGGTGTGGAAAAGTCATAAAACATAACTTTTGATCAAGCTTGTATAAATAAATGATAACCAGAAAACTCACCTGATTATCTAATTCTACATCAAAATTATCTGGAAAAATAATATCTGCATGGCGGAGCTTTGACAGCACTATATTTCGTTCCATTCCAGTTTCCATTCGAGGGTAGCACATTTCAAAGAAAATAATGCCGAGACTGTACATGTCAACTTGCTGAGAAAAAAAAAAAAAATTCAAGTTTATGCAGAGGAAAACAAACTATTAATTATAACAAGAAAAAGAACCAAAATTTCAACGATGCATCCACCATCCTTATGACTATATCTGTGATTTCCGATTTCAAGTGATTCTAATTCTTGTTAATTTTTTATTAAATTTTTCTTGTTTCTGCACAAGAGAATGTATGTTTAGATCTGTGATGAAGAAAGAATTACGATACCCCGAAGTAAACGTCCTCGCGTATATGCATGCTGTAAACACTGCCATGTAAATGAAACGCATGGGTGTGCAAGGAGTGGTTTTTATCAGAACGGCAGTAAGGTGCCCGTATGTTAAGCCTGCTTAATTTGCATACACGGAAAGTTGTCAGCTACTTAAGAGCACAGGAGAGAGGCCAGGGCAGAACGTGGCGGATTGTGATTAGTAACGGATTCGTGGATTTAAATTCTTCTGAGGGCGTTCTTTTTTCCCATGCTCTGCGCCATTATTTGTCCCTTTGTTTTATTACTTTGTATCTGTCACTTGAAAATACCCACCCACTAACAGATGAATGGACAAGAACATCAACAAATCAAAGGATAGGAAAAAAGATTTTTTAGTATAAATTGGAACTTTTATTTAATGTTACATCCACCTGAATAATCCAGAGAATGGAACCAGTTGAACAACTCAATAAAGAAATATCATTTATATTACTGCTCTACCTCAGGTATTGAGCATTCTTCAATAAACCACGGTCTACTGAATTATTTTGACACCTAAGTGTGGCAATTTGATGTATATATATATATTATATATATATATATATATATATATAACTTATGAAGTTCAACTTCAGAATTAGCAGTGAGCATCACTCCAATAAAAGTTGACTTTAATGTAAATTAATGTTTACAATGTAACTGATCAGAAAGATTAGTTTATTGCCAATGAATCCTTCCAGAGAAGAAATGTCTTTTTGTCCATTGGGTACAAGAGAAGAAAGAATACAAACCTGGTCATAATGCCCAGAAGATAACGTCATCTCTGGACTCATATAATAAGATGTACCAATATCTGTGGTCAGGTTGGACATATAAGATTCACTGTGGAATGTTTCGGCATCTGACAAGTTAAGAGTCTGTTGTGGCTATGGTAAGAAAAAGATTAAAAAGTCATAGGAAGAGATTTTAAATATATGACAACTAAAAAGATAATGCAAGTGAATTTTCTCTATAATGAAACTTTGGGATTTGGTTTTTATTACCAATAAGTAATTTGAGGGTCAGGATGTTGAAAATGGCCTAAACAGCGGTAACATGTACATCAGAAGGCATACACCAGGGTTCGAAATTAACGTTGTCCTGGGGACAGTAAAAATGTGGTCGGGATGAACAAATATTTTCCGTGGGACGGAAATTTTTTTTTTTTTTTCAAAAATCACTTCCAAACCCGGAGTTGACAACAAGAACAATCCTCACCAAATTTACCCAGGATTCCTCCGGGACGGAAGTGATTTAAAGAAAAAGAATTTAAAAAAAGAAATTTGGTGAGGATTGTTCTTGTTTTTTTTTACAGTAGAGACCAAAGTCAACTCCAGGACAATTATTTATTTCCTCAACATTTTAATGGTGTTTTTATTATGCTACTAGCAACAAAGTAAAGAAACAACATTTTGATTTTGGGATGGTTAAAATTATTTTTCAGGACGGTTTACATTTCCTTCGGGACAGTTAAAATTGTTTTTCGGGGCGGTTTACATTTCCTTTGGGATGGTTAAAGTTGTTTTTCGGGGCAGTTTACATTTCCTTCGGGACAGTTAAAATTGTTTTTTTTTTAAATCTGCATAATGGCTGAGATAGTTGGACATTTCCCATCAGTGCCAAAGATCAGTATGAGCGGAGGTAAATTCATGCTAAAACGGAACAATCTTTTTGTGCCTGCTTTTTTCAGCTGAATCCACTAGCTGCTAATGAAAAACTACTTAGTTCATAGAGAGGGGGAGAGAGTAAGAGGGAAATCTCGGTCTGTTGATTGGAAATGCTTTATCTTGCTAACAGTGGTTACTTTGGTATCGTTCATAGAGAGGGGCTGAAAGTAAGAGGAAGAATGACTGTTTATTTTCCATTAAGTAGTGTGTATGTACATGTAACATTTTTCCGAGATCATACAAAAAAACTCTAAAAGTCACAAATATCACTTTTTTAAAACTTAAATTAGACACTATCTGATTTCCATCTATCTATCCACTATTTTATTAATTCTTTTTTTACAGCAAATTAACCCGCCCGTTAGGGCAGGTATTCAGTCTAGACCAATACAGACAAAATATAATCTGTATAGGCATCTTATATAAAAGCCAAATATGAAATACATTGTACAGCTAATAAAAGAATTAAAGGATGGATGATAGAAAATGAGATATGCTGTTTCCATAAGTTAAACATAATCCCATGAGCTTACAAAAATATTTAAGCAGTTAAATAAAAACCTACCTTTGGTTTACGAGTTGTTGCCAAACCAAAGTCTCCAATCTTTATATGGTCATGAGAATCCAAGAAAATGTTTCCCGGTTTCAAGTCCCGATGGATTATTCCCTGGATAAAAACAAAATTGAATCAGTGTCCCGCAGGGCCAGATTAATGTTGCAGGGGGCCCCTGGCTGTAATTCAAACAGGGGCCCTTCCCATCAAAATGATTACTAGTATAAGTAAACAAAAAATTCTATTGAATTGAATTGTAATCATATTAAATTTCATCCACATACTTATTATTATTACACCATACGTTTACAAACTTTTCTCATGACAATTGTAGAATAATGCTGTTTGTATATGTTCTGCCGACATAAGACATCTCGTCGTTGGATTGTACATTTACGGGGCTGAAAATTCTGTGGAGGGAAACAAAACATTTAGGTCCATACTGGAGAAAGGCTCTCCCACGTGGCTGGATGGACAAACGACAAAATTGATTTCAAGGAAAATGTATGTTCCTTTTATTTATGTTGCTGGGCCGGTTTGCGGATCGCTTGGGGCATTGAATTCTGTTTCGGTTAAAATTCTAAATGAGTTATTAAAATCTGTTCCTAGTTGCTTTACCGAGGGTGACCAACTAGGGTGATGAGAGTAGTTCAAATCAAGGCACCTGGTTTCCTCCTCCTACGTCTTCCCTCCTTCCTTCATTCATTCACCCTGACCGTGAATCAACGTCTTAAAAACCCAGTGAAGCTGATTGGTCGATGTGTTCACTTTGTTTCCCTTGGTCAGCTGTTTGACCTATTTTCTAGTGCTGGGAACATGATATGGTGTTTTGATCAAGTTACAATACTATCTCCCCAAAACGTATGAACATACGATTGGAGTGTATTTCATTACACAATCTTTTTCTGTTAACTAACTTTGGGGGCCCTCTAAATATTGGGGGATCCTGGCTTCAGCCCACCCTTAATCAGGCCCTGGTGTCCAGTCATCTCTAGATAAACTACATAATTTTCTTTTATTTGCTTTTTAAATATCCTTTCCACAGTATATCCTCATCATCTGTTGTATCCAATGCGATTTGGCTGTCCCGGTTCTTGTACGATCACTGAAGTTAAGCAACATCGAGCCTGGTCAGTACCTAAATGGGTGACCGTCTGGGAATACCAAAACGTATGGAACACTTCTTTCCTTTGGTAAGTGTTCAGCATTATTGAGAGGAGGAGTGGAACTTGGCACAACACTTCCACCATACTAAATGCCCAGGCATAGCAGCTAAAAAGCTGTTCACCCATGGTCGACATTGGCCAATTGCTTGAAAACATGTGCAATCATTTGTACTCAAAATATAAGGCCTATTAAAGAAGAGTAAGAAGAAAGTGCAACATGTCAATAAAGTTTTTTTACAAAACACAGGGCAGGAGCTACAGTTACAAAGTGTATTTATTTCAGATAATTATGAAAGTCTCGAAACAAGAAAGATATGAAGGTTAAAAAGTAGTCAAAATTTAATTAAAAATTATGTGTTACAATTACTTCATCCAATAATAATAATAAAGATTGATTGATTACTATTATTATTATTATTACTAGTTCTCATACGTGAAAACTACAAAAATATGGCATCGAGAGTTGGATGTAAGGAGTGAGTTTAAAAGTGTGAATCAGCTTCTGCTAATCCATGAAGCCTTCGTGGCCGATTGGTAAAAGCATCTAGGTGTAAACTAGATTCCCTCTGGCAATGAGGGTGTGACTTCAATTCTCACCGAAGGCTTATTCTTTATAAACTGAGCACACTGTTATTCATTGCCGTAGAAACAACATTATTTGTAAACACAACATTTCGGCCAATCCATTCTACCAAGGTTAAACAAAAGTTATGTTTAAAGGGGATAACCCTTATAGCACATGGCCCGGGTGTTTCTGTGTTGTAAACACAACGTTTTGGCCGATTTACAACACAAACAACAAGAAGGAGTTCAATCGTCTGAAGAACCATTTGAATATTAATGACTCTTCTCAAAACTATAGAAAACCATTTGAATATTAATAACCCTTCTCAAAACTATAGAAAACACTGACCTGTTCGTGAATGTGGGATAAGGCATCTAAGAGTTCTCGAAATAAGCGCCAGACACGAGTCACGTTTGTGTAAATACCCTTCTCTAGACAAGTTTTTAATGTACTCCGCTCACAATACTCCATCTATGAAAAGAGAAAATACAGGTCTGGTTAGTCTCTCAATAGAAACCGTCACGTGAAGGTGGTTTCAGATGTTTAGTTGTTAAACACATTTAAAACTCCCTGGCCATGTGTCTCCCTTCCACAATCGAATTGTTATATTGGACAAACCACTACTACTCTATCCAGACACCTCACCTGCTACCTCTCCAATATGAGCGCTATAAGAACCCACTTAAACAAACACACACCCTTTCAAATTCCCATACACCAAATTCTTGTTAACAACACACGCATAATAAATCTTATCTGGACTTTTAAGTGGGTGTGATTCATGACTTGGTGGTGTTATCTAGATGGGGTGAAGATATGCATCTATAGCCACTATCTAAACACACCCACTCCCTACCCCCACCCACTTCAAAACTCATACACTGACCCTTTCTAAAAAGTAACTCCCCATTTAACAAACCAGGTCACCCAAACATACAAAACACATCTCATTTCATTCACACTACACAGCATGGATGATCGCCGCACGACTCTGCTATGTTCAAATCTCTTCTGATGACATTGTTCACAACAACAAAATGCTCAAAGATTTATCTTTATAATAATAAACATGTTTGAGATGTAACACGCTTTTCTCAATCTTTCTTTTTCACCGTGTAAATAAATAAAGAAATGAGCACCGTGCAGAGATTGAACCCATATCCACCTTGGAAGTAGACCCCACGTATAATGCTGCTTCGAAGGTGGATGCGGGTTTGATCCATGCACAGCGCTCATTTCTTTATACAATTTACACCGCACTCTGATTGGAGAGGTGGCAGGTAAGGCGTCTAGATAGAGTGGTAGTAGTTTGTCCTATATAAGAATTCAATTGTGGAAGAGAGACACAGTCTCCTAAAGGGCAAGTGAATTCGTATACAACATTAGTTTGAGTAATGGGTGTGTTTTTTTGTAGACAGGGTTTGTTGCTAATGACGAGGTTAGAGGTTTTTTGTTTGTTATAGTAGATAATTAATTTATTTATTTATTCAATATAGTTGGGGAAGCTGTTGTTTATGAGTGTTTGCTTGATTTTAGAAAGTTCTTTAATTGTTTGGGAAGAGGAGATTAATTGTGCTCGGTGGATAAAGTTCTTAACTTTTATACAGTGGGGGCATTCATTTTTGTAATTGAGATGGCAGGAATTTTTACTAGTAGGTTTTTTGTAAGGAGAGGTGGTGAAGGTTTGGTGGTTTGCATCAACAAGAAAATCGAGAAAAGGAATTTTATTATTGATGCTAAGTTTGTAGGTGAAATTAAGGATGGAGTTATGTTCGAAGGATGATTTAAGCTCATTTATATCCTCCAGGGTGTTGGATAAGATAAAAATGTTGTCAACATAATGGACATAAATAGTAGGTTTAGGCAATGTTTCAAAAACAGTATTTTCAACAGTAAAAGTAGGAACAAGGGGACTATCCATACTGACACCATTGGTGTGTGTATACATGTTTCCATTGTGGTCATAAAAGGGAACTTTAGTGGTGCAAGCACATAGTGGTTTTTGGAGGATAGCCGGTTTGATTTGGGGGGGTGATAAGTGTTGCATAATAATAAATTATGCGAACCTTATAATTAAGTAGTAATTAGGTTGGTCATTTAAATACTTGTAATTTTCGATAAGTCATTTTAGTTTTAATAAAAATGGATGGCCTTGTTGAGATCTTCTCACGGTCGGAAGAAGGACATATTTTCAACAGACTATATTAAGTGTCAAAGGTCACTGATTGGCATCAGTAATTTCAAATAAGAATTTTAAGACAGCGGCTCCATGCCGCGTGGAAACCACATTATGGAAATCGGTGGCAAAAATGTCTGACAAAAAAATGATTAAGGATCAGCTCATGCTGCGTGATAGATAAGCTCTGGAATGAAAGGTGATAAGGATTTCTGTGTTATTAATTGCAGACCCAGAGTGGGCGTGCCATGGGTGGAGGTGTCAAAAAGAAGTGGGACCAAAATCAACCCACAAGCTTAAAATAAGGGATTAATTTGATTGTCAGATAGAAAGGGTAGACGGTCAGTCAGGGAGAGTTGATACCACAGCACGCATAGCCTTTGGGCTGTGTGAAGTTAATTATCCATGACCAAAAAACAGACACCAAAGTTCATCAGCCCCTTTCTTACTCTTATTCTGCAAACAAATCGGACGTATGTTTTTGTTTGTATATGTTTTGAAAACTGCTACGGCTGTATTTTGTGTGTTTCATGAAACTATAAGTTATGGCGGAATAAAAGCATTTTGGACTCCTTTATAAACACAGCGTTTGTCTGTTCTTCTCCTGTGCATTGTGCATCCACTGAATGGTGTGTCTGCAGGTTATGCAATAGTAATGACCATTACGCAACAATAAGGAACTGTGTTTATATACACATTGGCAGATGATATCAATAGTTTCATCAACAGGAATGTTGGTAAACAAATTCATGGCATCTAGTGAAGCCAAAACACTTTGGGAGGGTTCAACTGTATTTAATATTTGTAGAAATTCTTGGGTAGAATTTATGTTGTATTTACTTGGTAAATATTGGGAGATAATATCGTTAAGTGTTTTTGATAAATGGTAGATATATATATACACACACACACACACACAAGTAAATATTGATTACCTGAATACAAAGATACCTTCTTTTAATGACCGGTTTCTGTAAAACAGAAAATGAAAATAAATAAGACTTATTTTTATCAAATTATATATGTAGAAAAATATACAAAAAGCTTCAAATAGCTAATAAATTGATCCTGATGCATATTTGAAAGTAATTGAAATATTCAATGCCTAATTGTATAATCAAATCTGCAAATAATCATTAAAAAAATAAATAAATAGGATGTCAACATTATTTCTTTCCTTTTAAAACAAATTTACTTTCGCCGAAACATTGTACAAACAACAAAGGTGGGAAGAAGAGATCAAATTGTCCGGTCACAAAAGTTGGTATGGAAACAATGAAAATAATCCAGTGGAATTTTTATTTTAACACTCTTAGTTTAGTTTCTGTGGCTGGCCAAAAAATTAGCAGATCCGACCCTAAAAAGCTATTTTCCCCCCATTTTGTAGGACCCATAACTTCCAAACCACATAGATCTGGTGGTTCAATCAAGCTGAAATTTTCAGGGTTGAATTTTCTCTAGAAAAGGTATCACCTACTGCAATTTCATCAAAATCTAAGATGGCTCCCATAGGGACTTAAGTAATATTAGGTGATATGGAATTACCCATTGGAAAACATATGATTCTGAAGTAACGGGTTAACTCATTTCTCCCTGAAAATGACTCAGGGCGTGATAAAAAACGCCTACTCCCTGATCATGCTGTCAGGCATGCTTGAAAAATTGCATTCTTTCCCTGAACCCGACTACATGCGTGCTATGTAGAATTTGTTAAATCAGCTCTGATTAGTCATATTAGTGGTCTGTAGGGGATCCCTTAGAATCTCAACCAATCAAAATGAAGCTTGTGAATCCATATGGGGACACCTTTAACCTACTTCTGTCTTCTTTTATCTATTAACGGTAAATGAACGGAAATTTGAAATCTCAAATACACATGGTATTCTAAAATGGATTCTAGTGACTTTAGTGATTCGGAATTTGAGGGATTTTCGCATGAAACTGTACAAACTGCTCAAAGAAATATTTTACAATTCTGATGTTGATATAAGTGATTTTGACGAAGATTCGAGCGACTCCAAGGTTGAATATTACAATCTTTTAAACAATGGAAGTAGCAATCACTTGACTTGAACTGATAGCTTGCAGAATGTAAATATTGATGATTTTACAGACATTCCTGTACCAGCTACAAAATTACCTGATACCACTAAGCAGTTTATAGATAATAATTTATTATTATTGAAAATAAACAGCAAAATCTTTTTTAAATATTGATAAAAAAGATTTAAATCATATGCAAATTTAAATCATGACAATGCCAATCAATCGATAATAATACCTTTTTCAATTAACTTTTGGCTGGTTTTATTTCACCGGACTTAGAATTCATACATTGGGAATAATCACTGAAAATTTAGTAAGCGTACATTTAATATTAAAAGAGATATAGCAATTTATTTACTGCCCATTGTATTTTTTTGGTCAGCAACAGGCTGTTAGATTAGTTTCAGGGCACAAGGCATTTTGTTAGATTAAGGGAATCGGGCAGGCAGGGAACTTATCAAATTTGTCTCTTAGGGAGGAAAGAGTTAAGGGGAAATTTAGTCATGTAAAGTTATTTTCGAGTTAGGTTCAAGATTGCCCTGAAGACATTTTCAATTTACAAAGTACATTTAGTTTATCAAAGATTGTGATCCAGAAATGACATCTAGGACCTTCTAGGATCATAACCTGGGTGCACAACCTGATCAATTAGCTACTGGAAATCTAACCCATAAGAACCCATTGTGACACCAGTGTCACATACAATTTAATTGATCAGCACAGTCTCTTATATAATATTATATTTTATCCTTGATTTTAACTCATGAAGTGTACTATGTGACATCTCCTGAACATCCTGGTGCAGTCATGTGACTGTGTGTCAATTTGCCTACCCAGAATCCCACATAATATTCCTTTAGGTAGAAATGGGTCTGAGTTCTTATGGGTTAAATCGACACCACAGCTAGATTTAGCATGTTTCCTGTTCTGGCAGCACGAAAATTTAACGACTAGCGCGGTTGTGTTATTTACTGCGATTAAACATTTCTAGCGAGATTGTCGGAACGTAACAGTGTTAGACAGTGTGGCAGTCTTTTTCGCACTAGACTCAGTAACAGTCTACCGGATTGTTTGTTCCTGACTGGTTTCAGTGCGTTTGGTTTTGCACCATCTACGTGAACTCCTGCACACAACCTGTGTAGTGTGTTTTGACTTTGTTTTCGGGCACATCAAAAAAACTCTACAGTTATGTCCCTAGACACAACAATTGAGCAGATGTTTATTAACATCGAAACCTTAAAAGGAACAATATTTCTAGGTGTCTGCTACAGACAGCCATCATCTAAAATTGATACTGTGATGTTATTGTCAGTGCGATCTGTAAATTAGTTTTAATTAAAGCCTGCATTAACGAAAATCACAAACTGATTCTCACGGTCTGAAGAAAAACATTTAATTTTCTCAGAGATTTTCTAGTGTCAAAGGTCATCGTTGGCTTCAGTATATTCGCTTGAGAATTTTATAGAGTCACCCCATGCCACTTGAAAAACACATTATGGGTTGTTGGTGTCCGAGATGGCCGGCAGAGAATGTTATAGAATTACCCCATACTGCAATTTCGACCCGTCAGCTATGATTGATAGATAAGAACAGAAAATGGACGCGTTAAGAATGGCATGTAATTAGTAGCAGATGGTTTAGAATGGGTGGGCTACGAATCAAAAGATTTGATTATAGATAGAGATATTAATGATGGGTGGAGTCAGGGGGAGGAGCTAAATCAACATGCAAGCTTAAATAAGAATAAATTTTAATTGTCAGAGAGACAGGATTTGGACATAGGGGTCAAACACATGCCAGCCTCAGGCGTCTGTAAAGTTAATTACCCATGACCAACACTCGTCTAAGTTTGTTAGTCTCTCTCTTTCTCCGTATTCCAACTTGGTCATGTATATGACTTTGTATTGTAATATGTATACCCTCGCCTTTCCCCGCGCCGGATGAAATGTAAACATGTCCATGTATATGTTTTGAAAACTGCTATGTCTTTATATGACCATTTCTTGCGACGAGGAATTTGTGGCAGAATAAAAAGCAACTTTGAACATTTTAAGAGCATTGCTGTTTCCTTTTCTTCGGTGCAGTCCCGGCACCTACTAATACCATGTCTGCATGTTAATAACAACAATAACATGATTACACAATGATACCTTAGCTAAACTCAGCAGCACTGTTCGCCTACCCAGGGGGTAATTTTGCTGATTCTGGATTTGTACATTTTTTTTTTTTAATAAAAAAAAAGAAGTAAATATCTGAAGTTGAGAAGAAAATTTGAAGTCGGCCTATTTTGTGAAAAAATACCAATTTCTTTTCTTTCTATCATTTTGGACTAAACGGTCTGTATTTTCTATAGTTTTGAGAAGTGTCATTAATATTCAAATGGTTCTTTGGACGATTGAACTCCTGGTTATGTGTTGTAAACACGTCTCGACGATCCATTCTATGGCCTTCTTCAGGTGTAAAATCTGAGTGTGTTGGGTTAGCTGCTCATATCAAAATGTCGACTAAATGCATTAGCCAGAGAAGTTCAACCCGATGTGGCTCCAACTTCTCAACAGACCTAAACCGACAAGACAAAGACACAGAAACACCCGGGCCATGTGCTATGAGGGTTATCTCCTTTAAACATCCAAACTTCTGTTTAACCCATCACACTCTGATTTTACACCGGAAGAAGGCCGAAGAATAGATCGGCTGAAACATTGTGTTTACAACTCAAACAACAAGGAGTTCAACTGTCCGAAGAACCATCTGTATTTTATAGTTCAGCATTAATTGTTCATAAATAAGTGAAACTAGCATTCAAAGGGAAATTATGAATCATCACCGCCCATATGTGCTTCTTTTTACTTCATAAATTAAGCAGTGGTGGTGGTAAGATTAAGTAACCTTGGTGAAAATGCTACCAGTAAAGTTTGAACCATAAATTCATGATTTAAAAAACAAAACAAGCGTGAATGTGGCCAGACACAAACTAAGAGATCAATTTAAGATAAACATACATTGAAAATTGAAACCCCCATTTTCCCTACTCATTGAGGATTGTGAGTGTGCAAAATTTCAAGTTTCTACTATGAACGGTTAGGGCTGGGCAAAGTCCAGCTACATAGATAGATAAAATTGAACCCCCCCTCTAAAAATCTATGGGTGGGTGGGGTGGGAGGTGCAAAAACCAAAAAAAGCATTTATCCTACTCATTGAGGGGAGTGTGTGTACAATTTTCAAGTTGCTACTATGAACGGTTAGGGCTGGGCAAAGTACGGATACATAGATAGATATGTCAGAACACATGAATAACCTAAACCCAGCAATAAACCAGTGTTGTGGGTAGCAGTGATTAATATCATTGTTATTATTTTAACTTTAAATAATAATAATAAAAACAGTCGGTTGCTTTATTACGTTAGAAGTGTAAGCTCAAATTAATGAACAAAACAGGATGGGGGGTAAATTAATTTCAAAAAGTAAACGGGATAAAAAAGGTTGGGAAAGGTTGTAATTCAAATAAAATAAATAACATTTACAAATGCATGAAAAAAGTTTCTAAAAATGAAAACCTCACCTCTTGCATTACACCATCGACTTGTAAGTCTTCGTCATCTTTAGCACCATCATCATAAATACTTTCAAAAACTATGTCATCAGAGCTGCAAGAAAAAAACAAATCAAGAACTAGAAGATATTTTCTATAGTTTTGAGAAGGGTCATTAATATTCAAATGGTTCTTTTCTATAGTTTTGAGAAGGGTCAATAATATTCAAATGGTTCTTCGGACGATTGAACTCCTTCTTGTTATTTGTGTTTCCCAGCACCAGGCAAAATGTAAACATGTCCATGTATATGATTTGAAAACTGCTATGTCTTTATGTGTCCATTTCTCGTGACAAGGAATTTGTGGCAGAATAAAAAGCAACTTTGAACGTTTTAAGAGCATTACTGTTTCCTTTTCTTCGGTGCAGTCCCTGCACCTACTAATACTATGTCTGCATGTTAATAACAACAATAACATGATTAGGCAACAATACTTTAGCTAAACTCAGCAGCACTGTTCACCTACCCAGGTGGTAAATTTGCTGATTCTGGATTTGTACATTTTTTTTATTATAATTAAAAAAAGAAAATCAAAAAAAATTTGAAGTTGTGAAGAAAATTTGAAGTGGGGCTATTTTGTGAAAAAAATACTAATTTCTTTTCTTTCTATCATTTTGGAATAAACAATCTGGATTTTCTATAGTTTTGAGAAGGGTCATTAATATTCAAATGGTTCTTTGGATGCTCGAACTCCTTCTTGTTATTTGTGTTGTAAACACAACATTTTGGCCAATCCACTTCTCAAAAAACCTAAACTCGACAAGACAAAGACATAGAAACACCTTGGGCCATGTGCTATAAGGGTTATCCCCTTTAAACACTGTGTTTACGTCATCTCCTGTAAATGTGGTATTGTCTATACCGGAGAAACAGGCTACCCCCTCAAGGTCAGACTTGATGGACACAAGAAATTCATAATCAGGGGTGAGATAGATAAATCGGCTATGGCCGACCACATCTGGAGAGAGAACGGCGACCATCCTCCTCTTTGGGAGGAAGTCCAGATTATTGACAGAGAACAATGTTGGAAGCAGAGAAAAATCAAAGAGGCAGCTCACATCAAAATGTTGACTAAGTGCATTAGCCAGACAAGTGCGGATTTCAACCCGATGTGGCTTCCACTTCTCAACAAACCTAAACTCGGCAAGAAAAAAGACACAGAAACACCTGGGCAATGTGCTATAAGGGTCATCCCCTTTAAACATAACTTCTGTTTAACCCATCACACTTTGATTTTACACCTGAAGAAGGCCGAAGAATGGATCGGCCAAAACATTGTGTTTACAACGCAAATAACAATAAGGAGTTCAATCGTCCAAAGAACCATTTGAATATTAATGAAAATTAGATAAAATCTTATTTTGTTCGATTTGAAACACAGTAAAAAAAAGGACTTTGACAGCTACACATATAATAACTAATAATGTTTGTACTTACGAACTATATGAAGATTCTTCCTCTTCTTCTTCTTCTTCTGAATCTTGTTGGCAATCCAATTCATCATCAGATGAGTAAACCTCTTCCGTCCATGAATTGTAATATCTTGAGAACACAAGAAAATGTTGTTGTTAATAATAATAATAATAATAATGATGATGATAATGTGAGGACGAAGTGGAAATGGACTCGTCTGATGAAATGACCCGCTTGAGGTATGCCAGGCAAAAGTCGAATGAAACCGGTCGCTGACATATGTAGATGAAGTGGAACGTGGATGACCTGTACGTTGAGCACCAGCAACCCGGATGTGGCGAGTTGCTGGCTATAACAGGCCCCGGCCACAAAGACTTTTGACTCGCTACTTGAAGCCACACTCGAATCGTGTTTGGGACTTATACTGTGAATGACATCGAAAGGAGTTCGTGATAGCTTACCGGTGATGAGCTAGGAAGTGTCCCCTGGAAGGAAGCATTCCGGTGCTGCAGCTTTGACGTACCGTTGGACCCCTGGCACCGAAATTGTGTCAGTGTTTTTCCCCTCCCCATCTCTACTACAGATAATGATAGCAACTGACAGAATAAGGAATTAGGATGTTGAAAATAGCCTAAACAGCCGTAACATTTACATCTGTCAGAAGGCGTACATCAAGCCAATACACAAGGCGTATATTCATTAGAATTTAATGAATTTTTGAAGTTTTAGAATTTTAATATTTTAAACGTCTAGAACACTTGTTGGATATTTAGGCAGTCGTGGGCAGGGGTCACAGATTTGACCCCCACAGGTGTTGAAATTTATAAACAGGATATCGACGAAAACCCCAAACTGCAAGGTGTCCAGAACCGGAAACAGACACACCACGTGTTCAAAAGTCATAAACAGGATATTGACTAAACCCTCACTGTAGAGGGTGGGCTGGAAAATCAGCTTGGGCATTCAACCACGATAAAAGCGACATAGAGGCCCTCGGAAGCCAAGGAGAGGCAGAGAGCAGCTGGGCTTGGGAGCACGGGGCCAGTTTAACATTTTGAAGTTTTAGAATTTTAATATTTTAAATACTTGTTGGATATTCAGGCAGACGTGGGCGGGGGTCACAGATTTTGACCCCCACAGGTGTTGAAAGTTATAAACAGGATATCAGCCAAGACCCAGGGCCCGGAAGACACACCATGTGTGGAAAAATCATAAACAGGATATTGACTAAAACCCTGAGCTGCAGAGGCCAGGGATCGGAAGACACACCAGCTGTGGAAAGGTCATAAACAGGAGGTTGACTAAAACCCTGAGTTGCAGAGGGTGGGCTGGAAAATCAGTGTGGGCGTTCAAACCCGATAAAAGCCACACAAAACGCCCTCAGAGAGCAGAGAGATCCTTTACGCTTGGGATGAACGCAGAACCAATTTCCCTGTCGTCAAAGTACCCGTATGCCCTGCTGTCTAAGAAAAATCTGTCAGCTCTCATTGTCCCTCTCCCACTTCATTCTCTACCACTGAACGATGTGTCTAATGGATTAAAAATATATCCTCATATTTTTTAAAACAAGTCTCCAACCTTGCTTTTTCTCCAAGTCCAGGATTTTCTTCCTGCAGACCCGTGGCTATACAACGTTAGTTTTATACTTTAAATCTTTCATTGTGAATTTATTTTAAGAGCTTTCTTGTTCTAACCTTGTGGAAAAGTGTGTCTATGTTTATACTAAATTTATTGATAATTATAATGACATTTATATCTATATTTTATTGCTGGGTTTAGGTTATTCATGTGTTCTGACATTTATATGTATCTATGTATGAAATCAAATAATGGATAATCTTATATCCGACAGAATATGATAATTATAATGACATTTATTAGTTATTAGTCATATTTTTATAAAACAGGTGTCCAGTCTTGATTTTTCTCCAAGTCCAGGATTTTCTTCCTGCATACTATGTACATCCAGCAGAAGGCATACATCAATCCAATATGTAATATGATGTACAGGTGACTTAATTAGGTTGGTCATTTAGTATCTCTAATAAGGAAACAAAAGTAGTAATCAAGTAAACACCAGAATCCCAAAATGATTCTCATGGTCGAAAGAAGACCATATTTTCACCTAGACTATTTAGTGTCATGGGTCACTGATTGGTATAAGTAGTTTGAAAGTTGCTGCGTGAAAAACACATTACAGATTGTTGGTGGCGGAAAATGTTACAGAATTAACTCATGCTGCGATTGATAGATAAGCACGGGAATGGACGCGATATGGATTTTTGTGTTATTAATTGCAGACCAAAGACCAAATACAAGATGATTATTCTACAAGCTGAAGTGTTTTATGGAAGGATAAATACCTGACAATATTTTCATGGTTAAGACGCGACAGCAATTTTACTTCCGTTGTGATGTTTTTCAACAATTTACAGCTGTGTTTGTAGTCAATGATTTTGATCGCATATAATCTGTCATCCAAATTGTTCTTTACCTGAAATCAAAGGAGACGCATTCAAAAATAAGAAAAAAAAACAATTTCAATGATGCGTCCACCATCCTTACGTCTATATCTGTAATTTTTCCGATTTCAAAGGGATTCTAAACAAAGTAGTAGTAGCATTATTAGTTGTGGTATTAGTGGCAGGAGGAGGAAGAGGAAGTTAAGGATGGTTCACCCGAAAGTCTGGTCTAAGTTACATATCAATCCAATATAATACGGCTGGAAAAATCGATATTTAGCATTACTAGTTGTGGTGGAAGAGGAAGATGGGGATTGTTCACCTGAAGGTCTGGTCTAAGTTACATATCAATCCAACAGGATACAGCTGGGAAAATTGATATTTAACATAATCGGGACCGACCAACCAAAAAGTGTATTACAGAAATGCATGGATGCATCTAAAAAAAATAAAGCCTCTTAAAAACAAGGGTTGTCAAATTAGCCATTCTTTGGCTAGATCTGACTGATTTTTCCCCAATTTAGCCAATAAAAATGTACAATAGCCGAAAATCTGGCTATTTAAAAAAAAAAACAATTAAACAAATAATTAAAGTAAGTGTACAATAATTTGTTCTGGAGTCTTAGAGTATGTTTATTTTATTTGATATGTGGACTTTAAATGAGTATATATAACATTTTTAGCTATAAAATTAGCTGGAAATTGAAAAGTTTAGCCGATTTTAGCCATTTTTGAAGGCAGTTTTAGTTATTAATAACAACCGATACTTGGCAATACTGTAAAAAAAAAAAAATGCTTGATATGTCATCTATTGATCAGAATAGATGTTCTTTTAATATACTTGAAATAAGCTTTTTTTTGACAGTAGTTAATTGCGTCATTAAGCCAGCTTCAGTGTATTTGGGCTGGGTTTAAACTAATAAGAAAAATGGTAGTTAAATTTGGTATGTCTGATATCAGGACAAAAAATTAGTTAACTGCTTCATTAAGCCAGCTTCAGTGTAGTTGGTCTGGGTTTAAACTAATAAGAAAAATGGTAGTTAAATTTGGTATGTCCGATATCAGAACAAAGATTATTTTTTTAAATATTGATATTCTCGGACGAGAAGGAGGAAGAAATCTGATTTGAACTACTATCACGCTAGTTGGTCACCCAATGCAAGGCAACTGGGAACTTATTTTAACAACTCGTTTAGAATTTTAACCGAAGCAGAATTCAATACCCCAAGTGATCTGCAAACTGGCACAGAATCAAACCTATCAATGGGAATAAAACGAACCCATACTTTCAATTGAAAATAATGAATTTTGTTGTCTTTCCATCCAACCATGTGGTAGAGCTTTTTCTCCAGTATGGACAAAATGTTATATTTCCCTCATGTAGTCCAGGAACAAGACATCTCATCTCGGCAGAACATGTAAAATACAAGATGACTATTCTACAATGGTAAGAAATTCAATTGTTTAAAAGGATGAAATAATGAAAGATATTTACTTTAAACACAGAACCAAAGGCACCTTGTCCCAAATCTGCTAAGAAAACAAAATCCCTTGCGATCCGGCTCGTTTTTAATCTCTGGAGGAAATGCAAATTCAAATCACTGCTCCTGGACTGCGAGTCTTCAGGTACTGGAGATTAAGATAAAAACAAAAATAATTTTTTTTACAATGATATTAACACGCTGTGCAGCTATGCATTTTTTTTACTGGTCCTGTTTTCTACCAGATTTTTCTTTTGAGGTAAACAATTAGCTTGTTATTTGAATGAAGAATTTGCTAATTCTTTTATTTTCTATACTCTGGAATTGGAAAATTAATCTATATATGTAAAACTATCATAAACTATATTTTGATTCCTAATGCCGACGAAATGCATGAAGATTTATCTTCATGATAATAAACATGTTTGAGACGTTACATGCTTTTCTCAATCTTTCTTTTCCACATTGTCTAATCATATCTACCATTCTGTGGGATTCCTTTACATCCACACAACAAACATAAATAAATAAATAAATGATGATCTTAATAATAATAATAATAATTGTAATATCATTATTAGGTACAAGCAGAGGCATACCTAATGATTTTCATTGGGGGATGCAGGCCAACAAAGTAGGTGTATCCATCAAGAAAAGATAAAGAAATAGGACATACAAATGTATACAAAAATCTAATCCATATCAAAAGGGAAGAAATTTGTCGACAGAAACAGTATTGTGGGAGGGGGTGCAGCAAATTCACAAACAACCAAAACACATTAATAACACATACAACGCACCATTAATGCCTTCAATGCTACCAGGTATTTGTTATTTAAAGCTAAAACTGTGTTTAAAAATGGTGAAAAAGCAGCTAAATATTTCTATTTCCAGCTAACTTTATGATCGTAATAATTATAATATCATTATTAGGTACAAGCAGGGGTGTACCTAATGATTTTCATTGGGATATGCAGGCTGATAAAGTAGGTGTATCCATCAAGAAAAGGTGAAGAAATAGGACATACGAATGTATACAAAAATCTAATCCATTTCAAAAGGGAAGAAATTTGCCAACAGAAACAGCATTGGGGGAGGTGGTGCAGCAAATTCACAAACTGATATTTTAAAGCCATCTAAGTGAGAAAAAAAACAGGAAAAGCCAAAAAGCCAAACTGAAATTATGATGCAACATGGTTGGAAAAAAGCTAAATTCATGAAATTTGGCTTTAAAAAAGAAAAGCCAATCTGGCAACCCTGGCCAGAAGCTTGCCAGCTGTGGTTCAGGAGCAAATAAAAAAATTGCCCCTGGACTTTTTTTGACAGCAGTTAATTGCATCATTAAGCCAGCTTCAGTGTATTTGGGCTGGGTTTAAACTAATAAGAAAAATTGTAGTTAAATTTGGTATGTCCAATATCAGAACAAAGATTATTTTTTAAAATATTGATATTCTTGGATGTGACCATCTTTTCACTTAGGCTGTTCCATGCATTTGCTACTCTTGCTGAGAAGAAATTTTTCTTGGCACCAGTGGAGGTCTGAACTTGTAGTTTATCGCTGTGTCCTCTGGTTTTACTGCATAAAGACGAAGTCAGCATTTTCTTATCAGGGCATTTTGAGCAATGTACATTAGTATCCACTCTATGTATGTTGTTCTGGATTCTATAGACCTCTAGTAGGTCAGCACGTTTTCTTCTGTATTCAAGTTGTTTTAATCTTTCAGTGTAAGATATATCTCCCATCCTCGGAATGGTCTTGGTGGCTCTCCTCTGTACTCTCTCTATGACATAATAAAATTAAAAACCCAACCCTCAACAAAATATCTTTTGAACATAGACAGGGAGTTTTAAATGTATTTAATAACTAAACAACTGAAACCCCCTCCTAACAAATAATGCATTTGCCCACCACTCGTCCTGTGACGCCACCTCAACCAACCAATGGCACACAAATGGAATTTGATTTGGACACAATTTGAACTGTACAAACAATAACATTGCAGTTTTCACAATCTTGAAAATGGCAGAACATACAGTCGAAAGCGCTCTATCTAATATATCATTTGGACAATATTTATATACATTGGATCTGAATATACATTCTCTTGTGCGTAAACAAGTATGATTAACCAAAAAGGTGAAACGGTTTTCCTTGATCGTCGTATTTAACCAAATATGCATGCATATTATTATTATTTATTTTTATTTCTATTTTCATTTTTAACTCTCACTTACATTTAACTTTCATCTACAAAACGTGTTTTATTATATCAGAATATTAACACCAGAATGAAGCCCTTAGTCAGCACACATCTGCTAAATGTAGGAGTGTTCAGGATCTGTAATTAAGTTGTAGACAGCCGTACTGTCATGAGGATCTGCGCCTACAGTTGCAGACAGCCGCACTATCATGAAAATCTGTGATCAAAGTTGCAGACATCCATTCTGTCCTGATTCTCCTTCAAAGGGTCGGTAGAACTCTATAGCCAACTCAGGCTTCTACCAACTACGGGATGTTCACGTTCTATCGAACCACAGCTCAACCGTACTGTCGGAACATCCCCACAAGGGTGTGACAGACATCCATAGCTAGCTCGGGCATCTGTCAGGAGAAGGATACTCCTGTCAAACCTACGACCTGTAGGCTCTGCCCCTATCCACGCCACTCCGGTGGCCCATAGGATGCAAACCCTTGGTTTAAAGGGTGGGGTCGACCCTGGGCAAGTCGCACTTCACCTTAAAACTACACTGCTCAAGCTGGAGGTTTACTCCACACATTGGCCCCGCCGTCTATCGTCCAAATGTTATGAAAAACCATCCCCCAAATCTTTGTTCGTGAAGCCAAGTATTTCATTCATTCATATATATAAAAGCCATATTGTTTCATATTAGGTTTTGTACAAGAAAAATGTCTGAGAAGTATGTAACACTTATAAATCTACAACAAATTTTGGGTAGATTACAATGGAAGTCTTCAAAGTTACCAGACAGGGTTCTCAGATTTGACCTGAAGGGGAGGTAATCCAAGCTTTATCTCAGAGAATTACCCAACACAGGCATTGGGACTTGACACTTCCTTGTAAAATCCTGAAATACCTATAAATTAAGATTTTAGGGTAAAATAAAGTGGATTTTTGACTTCTTCATGTCTTAAACCCATGATATAGCCGTTTAAAGTATTCAGATATGTCAACTGGGAGACGAGATATGAAATTCTGTTTTGTTGGTGTATGCTGGCGACCGTTTTGTTTATGCAAATGAGGTAGTTCTTCCCAACTTTTTTCTGAAAGAGAACATCCTAAGGAACATTTTGGTACCCTAACAGTAGAATCATGGGGGTGCACGGTAGCCCCTGCTTGGCCCCGGACTAATAAAGACAAATTCTAAAATCAAACCATTTAAATATCAGATGTTAATAAGAGCACAGAGTTCATAAGGGGTGGGGTCACCAAAATTAACATTTGTCCCTGGGAGCTGAGAACCCTTGCTACGCTACTGCCCATGAAAAGAAAAAGAAAAGTTCTAAAATCAAGCCATCTAAATACTGGATGTTAATAAGAGCAGAGAGTTCATAAGGGCCAGGGTTGCCAGATCAGTTTTCTCAAAAACGGACAATAGTGTTCTCAAAATCAGACAAAATTGGTAATCCCTGCTCAAAATCTGTCATATTCAGACAGAAAACAATTGATGGCTAAAAATAGCTAGCTCATTATCACAATAATTAAAATAGCTGATAGTGGCTAAAAGTAGCTACATCATTATGACAATAATTAAAATAAATAGCTAAAGGTGGCTAAATGCAGCTAGATCATTATCACACTAATTAAAATAAGTAGCTAAAAGTAGCTAGATCATTATCACAATAATTTAAATAAATAGCTAAAAATGGCTAGAACTGATATCTGATATCTAAAAACAACAGAAAATATATAAATTTAGATATAAAATATCTAAATTGGCAATGCTGAGTGGGGCCTTAAAATTGGACAATTTTGGATGTCTGATTCTTAGAATTTTTAATCAGACATCAGCGCTAAAAAATGACACAATGTCCGAATTCAGACAAATCTGGCAACCCTGATAAGGGCACATATCTTAAGTGAGAGGGGAAAAAAACACAACAACTCACCATTTGATTCAACATTCTCCACTTTGATGTCAGGGATATCTACCTTTCTGGAACAAAAGAAAAAACAAAATTGATAGGTTTTAATTCTCCAGGATTAATTGCATAACACTTAGGGAAGACATAACACATGGATGTCTGCCAAACGTCCCTGAGGCCAAACTTTTATACAGTTACAACAAGTTCAAATATGAGATTGTACAAAAAATTTATTTGTATGGTTTTTAAAAAACAATTAATTGTAACAGTCCTACAATCCACATATACATATGGGTCATTCCGTGACAAGTTTGGAAAAGTTCCCTACTTGACCATCTCAGATTTTGCTCTAACTTTGCTTAGATGTTCATTTGGGTTTGAAATGAAGTCATATAAAATTTTAGCTCAATATCTTTACTCGTTCAGTCACTATGGATCCAAGAACAAGGACTACTTTGGTCGAAGAGACGACGACCAAATCTTTTTTTCCATTTCAACTAGCAACCATTCCACAACAGGTACTTCTACTGCACTGAGAATTTGTTTTCAGGGTTAACTTGAACAGTGGATTTTGAAAATGTTATCAGCCTAGCTCTAGACAGCATCATTTTTTCAGAAAATGATGTCAAAGTGGGATCCAAACTTCATTGCTATTTCCGAGAAGCCATTTCTAAGTATTCATTACTCAGAACCTAGCCAACATTGTGTGCCCTGTCTGGCAAGGAACAAAGTGATACCAATACACTACAAAATGTTACATACTGGATCTTTCTAGCTTTTCTAGATCCTGAGATATAAGGTCTAAAAAATGGCCCGAATTACAAAACGACAGAAATGCACCATTCTTAAATGTTTAAAATACTTGGGTCTAGATTTTCAAGTTGGTGTATTGATTCTTTCATCTTCAAATCAGTGCTTGAAATGGAGGGGGTAAGCGGGGATACAGCATATAC
>VCCN01001484.1:4442670-4455367 GCA_006491835.1 Architeuthis dux | reverse complement strand
CGGTATTAGTGTTTCTATATTTGTATATTTTAATGGAAAGGTACTACTCAATTGTTTTTTTGTGTGTATTTTACGTTAGCCTGCCCATATTTGGGCGAATTTGGCTCTTATCGATGTATAATAATGTTAGAAACCTTCTCGATCGGTAAAAGAATCCTACCATTTTAGCTGGTACAAGCAGAAATTGTCCGCTACAACACGGGATTTTACGAAGTAAACCTAAATCTTACCAAGTGAGTACTCTTTTAGATTTTTTTGTTTTTTAGTTGACATTTTCAATTTATAAATATGTGAAAAATAATATATTTTCTAACTTCCCCCCCAAATACTTTTTAGTTGTTGAATTAATTGACAAAAGATTAAAAACAAAATACAAATAATCAAAGACATTGAAAACAGAAGATACACAACAGATCTTATTATTTGAACCGACCAAAAATAATACCAGCTCTGGACAAAACTTTGTGCCTTTTGTGCTTTCTAAATGGAAATATTTACTTTTACAAACAAATATGTGAAATTGAAAACACATTTAAAATATCAAAACTATTCAAGTAATACGTGATCCGGCATTTTTGACTTACATTTCAGTCGTAACTTTCTTGCAACAGACTTTAAAAAATAAAGAAAATAAAGTTACAATAAATTATTCTACGAAATGTATGGCTTAAACATTACATTAAATATTTAAAAACATTCTTACATTTATTACAATAAAATGATATTTTCTAAAGTTTTTTGGCCTTCTTTTGTCAAATATCGATTTTGAGTCAAATTGGTTGGCAGGTACCGATATTGACTTATCAGATGAAATATATAACAATGTTTGGTTTTCAAGTTTATTTCATGATTACTTGGGATTGTTTGGGTTTCTTATTTATATTTTTTCAAAACCTAGGTTATCAAGGGGTGATTCCATGATTATCAGTAGGTTTCGACCCCAATTCTGACATTTATTTTATCAATAAATACGTGGGGGGAAATGCTTACTTTGCGGATAATTTCTGTGCCGGAAGTAAGGCCTCGAAGCATGCGGATAGTATTTTACAAACAATACAGTTGGTTATAGCTTCAGTTCCTTACTTCCTAACCATCCATAGGCTCATACGTTGTGAAAGATGCTCTCGCAAGTTCAAATGTTCTGACGATACCAAAGCTCTTCTTTATTTTGAGATAATGGATTATCTTAGTTGTCAACACCCTTGGAATTTCCACGGTTCCAGCTAGTTTCAAATATTCTGTTACAATTTTCTGTTTGAACCTTTTTCAAGACGCCAACACATGTATGGCTGTTTCCACGTGCCATAAAGCAATTGGAGCATGAGAGAAGGGTACAATTAATTCGTAATGCAATTATTATTTTTGGAAATAAGACAATCTGGCAGAAACTAACATTTGGTTGAATACTTTCAGTACATTTCTGAATGCCATGTAACGGTCTTATTTATAGAGCATATGACAGGAAGCTAAGGATCTAATGCTTAAATTTCTCAGGCCTCCAAAGGTTTGGTTGTCCACGTACGTGTCAATGTATTTACGAGGATATGCACTACCCGTTCATAAAGTATGGACTTTATGAATTGTATAACCAACGTTGTTAATATCAGTATGTTTAGTTATAAGAACAAATCCCCCCATGAGTAAACTTACTACCTGATTGTCTGTAAAGTAGAACTGTGCTAAAGAAGCGTAACTGGGGATTCTTCTTAATAAAAATATTCGCTTGATAGATATGTAGCGGTCACTGTCATAAAAATAATAAACAAATACGAAAATAGAGATATAAATATCGAGCTGGCTCAATGGTCAAGCCAACCTACACCACATGATTTACGAAACTAAATATAATTTTTTTCCGTGATGTCAGCATTAATATAAAAAAACCGTTTATACGGATTTTCATTGCTGCCTGCTGCCCACTCGCTCGTGCCAATCTTTCGTGGCATGTAAAACCTTTTCCTCATCCACTTAGTATCCTAATCGGCGATGTGCGTTCAAATCTCTTCCTCTTTTTAATATGGACATTTAATAAAATGCCGATATTTCTTGCTTCAAATCTTTAGTGATTCTCTCGCCCAAATTAGGAATAAATGTCATCTGCCTTTTTCTAACTGATTTCTTTGTCGCGATAACATATCTTTCGGTGCGATTATCACCAGATATCACAGTTCGAATATAACCTCTATATCACAGACAAATCCATTTCTGTACAACATTTGGCTAACGACAGAAACACTTCACTCTACACTCGCACCAATCTCTCTCAAACTCTTTACACATGTTTACACCCTTTTTGATCCGCATATATGTACGTCATTTTCTTTTATATGTTTTCAATTAAATGCAACGTTCATTTCCATCTTAAGTTCTGTTTTCTTATTGTTTATACAAATTGCGTCTTTGTTCATATTCGCACGCCAAAAATCCAACATAGCGGTCTCGTATATGTCTTCTTCATTTTTGACCACGTGCTACATATTTTCACTCCTTCGACTTCCATAGCACTACCACCGCTGATGATCACAGCTAACAACAACAACAACAACCAAAGGCGGATGCTGGCTACTTACAACTAACACCATTTTCGCCGCTATATAATGCTGTATAATGGGCCAGGTTTTCTATTTTTAAATATATAGACGCAGTGCTTTTCCCTGGGTCTCTCCAGTAATGCTTGAACAACTGCAGACATTACATTTCACTTTGGTGATATTTGGAGTCAAGCACTAGATTTTGAGATTGTGGATGTATGATGCCCCAATCTGTTAGTCTCCCAGACTACTTATTGATAAGGCTACCATCCTTATCAAGTAACTGATAAAGCGGACATCTGCCTGGCACATAAGAAATACTATTTTAACATCATTTTATGTTAATGGTTTATATAAAATGATGAAAGATGCACTGTTTCCAAGCAATCAGCCTAATGTTGCAAAGACATGTATTAATTGGGAACTCATATCAGCCCGGCATCTATGTTAGCGATTGCTAAACGGGTGGCCTAGATCGTATACATAAATAAAGAAACGAGCGCTGTGCGGGGATCGAACCCGCGTCCACACAAGAAGCTACTTATTTGCGGTCATGCTCTTACCACTGAGCTAACAGCATTACCATGGAAAGGCAACTGCTCGAAACATACACATTCGCTTGCCTCTTTATAATTATCATATCAACAACAATAGATATTCACGACTCGAAATTATGTTTTTCTCTCACTTCCAAAAGATGCGCTAAAGATGATAGAAACAGACAGGCAGAGTGTATGGTATGGATATATATATATATACAGAAATCTATAAACTTTATATAGATAAAGTACGACAGATGTCATAAATGTTAATAATAATTATTCTCCTGAATAAAAATGTATATAAATTGCATTCAAGCACGCACATAAGCATACACACATGTATGGAGACATATCTGTGTGTGTGTGTGTGCTTATAAATATATATATGAATATTTTAGGAGAAAACATAGAGAAAGCATATTGAATTGTATATAAATCTGTAAATGTAAGATCATTATATATACATATATAAAGATCCTCGTAATCATTTAATATTACACACTGCAACTCATAAATATACACACGCACGCACAGGCGCACATTAATCAATTCTAACAGTGCGTGTGTGTAAAGGTATGAATACACTTTAAACAGCTAATGTTTAAAGTATGATTTTAACATTAAAAATTATTTTTATATTGGAAAAGGTAATTCATAAAACACTCAAGTGCGTGGCCTAAAATAATTTTCGTAAGCTAAGTTCACACAAAGAATTGCTCTTCTATTTCTCACTCTCACTCACACACACACATACACACACACACACATATAAATAAAAAGAGAACTAGTTTGTTGTTTACCAATACATGTATTTCGCGAATTGTGTACACACGGTCACCTCATGAGGGTGAATGGTATGATATGATCTGGAACTGCTGGCTTTTGCTACACTGCCTCTACAGAATCTTCTGTCTCTCCACTCTGACCTGTAGTGGTGGTGATGTACGCTTCCCTAACTTCCCTGGTCTCACTGCTTTTGGCTGGATTTTATTTATAATGGCTAGCTACCTTTACCCGTTTCCATGGTTACGCGCTTTTAACTACGCATATTCTATTTATGTTCTTCTAGTTTGTTAGCTTTTCATTTGTTTATATTTTGTTTTTTTGTTTCTAGTGGTAGTTTTTATCCTAACATTTATTTCGTTATTATTTTCCCCCTATTTATTAGTTGAGTTTTATTTGTTTATTTTATTCTAGGGGTCGTTTTTATCCGTAAATTTATTTCCTTATTTATTAGGTGGAAGACTAAAGTCTATACCTCTTCATGTGCCTGCACATTGAAATAAGTTCTCCAGGTTGGTCCTATCCCTGAATTTTAAAATTCTTAGTTTTTCTTCCAAGCATAGAAAGAATCTGCTCGGAAGGTTTAAGGTGTGGTGCTTCCAGTTTGGCATCATACCTAGACTCCAATGGCCATTCCTGTTATACGACTTCCCCATGACTCAGGTGGAGGCAATGGAGAGAGTGTGCATCAAGTTTATTCGAAGATGGCTGGGCGTTCCTCCATCATTCAGCTCGGTAAACCTGTACCGCAAGACCCCCAAGCTCCGCTTACCACTCTCATCAGTGGTGGATGAGTTCAAAGCCGCCAAGGCAAGAACAGTCAGTATACTGGTACAATCTGGGGATGAGAAAGCCTGGCTCGTTAATATTACCATCAAGTGTGGAAGGAAGTGAAAGCCTCAGGAAGCAGTGAAGTGTATTGGAAACATCAGGAGATCGTCGGAGTGGTCTGTCAGGGACGATTGGGACTTGAGAATTATAATGCCAAGAGTAAGACCAGTGCCAAAGGCAGGAGAGTACTTGTGTTGCAGAGGGTCCGAGAAGCAGTAGAAGACAGTAGGGCTCCCAGCCATGGGCGGTGGACCGAGTGGGACCAGGCACTTGAGCGATCGATGTTCTGGAAGGAACTCTGGAGTACCGACCAAGGAAAGTTGGCCTTCCCCCCTGCGTGTCGTGGCTGACCTCTTGCCTACTCTGAGCAACCTAACGATCTGGGGCAAAGAAGGGGACCCAGCCTGCAAGCAGTGTGGAGCAGAAATTTGCAACCTGAATCTTGACTGGATGTCCTAAAGCACTGGCAGAGGGTCGATACAGGTGGAGCCATGACAAGGTCCTGGCTGAAATTGCCAAATGGACGGACCTACGAGGGATCAAAGCCAACAGGCACCAAGCACCACCACCAGAATATATCAATTTCCAAAGGCAAAAACAGAAAAAAAGAACCCAATTTCCATTTTGCATCGAGCTTCTGACTGGAAGATGCAAGTGGACCTGAAGAGGAGACTTATCTTTCCGGAGGAGATCGCAGTTACCACTCTACGACCAGGCATGGTTCTTCTATCCAGGAGCACAAAAGACCTCTTAGTTGCGGAACTAATGGTGCCCTGGACATCTCTCACCAACTGAAGAAGGATTTAGCCGATGAGGCTCTTGTTAAGGGATGGACACAGCATTATACCCCATTGAAGTTGGCTGCCGTGACTTACCAACAACATCAGTGTGATATTTCTTGCAAAAGATAGGGTTAGAAACCAAACAATTGAAGAAAGTCACTAGGGAGATAACCATGGCAGCTGAGACCAGCTCAAGATGGTTGTGGTTGACGAGATTTAGTCTTCACTGCCCCACTCAGGCGAAGCGTACAGTTTTTTTAAAAACATCATCAAGAAGAGTAACGTGTTGCACCGTGTATTGAGTAGTTGCTGCATTTCTTTTTATTATTCTTGTAGAAAAGCATCTTTGATGTTCATCTTACCTGTGTAGACTTGGGATAGGGAGTCGCCAGGCGCCGCCGTGCGCTCCAGATGAAAGAGAGTCGGCCTCCGCAGTCAGATTCGTCTTTCGCCCGGCCTCGTAGCCGCTAACGAGAATATAAGTGGGGTCGAAAGCCTCCAGGGACCTCCTTGGTCAATTTACGAACATTTTTCTCCGAAGAAAGGCGACCCCAAATTCGTTCGCGCCGAGGCCGGGGTCAGAATAAATTGACCTTGTGATTCCAGGGCTAATCCGAAACACGTGCTCGGCGCACACCCACATTTCTTGGCCCATATTAAGGCGCTTCCGGCAGTCCGCAGAAATTGACCTCGGGCGCACAACCTCTCCTCACCGATCACGACATCTACACCGGCAAAGGCGAATTACGGTAACAGAGAAGAGTTTTTTTTACCTTTTGTCCCAAGCCCTTTGTGCTCTGGCTCGATTCACCTCGATCTAGATTGCCACTCAGAACAGGCTTCATTATTATGTTCATGTATTTGTTCGCCTAATTCATGGCCTCATGTATGAACGGTTTTACACGTTCAAACGTAAACATTATGTGCATCGGCTTACGATGTTAACCGTTCTTATATGTATTGTGTATAAACATTATGTGCATCGGTTTGCGATGTTAACCGTTCTTATATGTACTGTGTATCCGCCTAATTCATGGCTTCATTATTGTGTTTGTTCGCCTAATTCATGGCCTCATGTTGTACGAACGGTTTTACACGTTCAAACGTAAACATTATGTGCATCGGCTTACAATGGTAACCGTTCTTATATGTATTGTGTATAAACATTATGTGCATCGGTTTGCGATGTTAACCGTTCTTATGTGTGTTGTGTATAAACATTGTGTACGTCGGTTTACGATGCCAACCGTTCCTTATGTATCGTGTATATATTGTGTTTATGTACTCGCCTAATCATGGCTTTATTATTTGCAGTTTTCACGTTGTACTGAATGTTGTACTCCAGTTGTACTGAATGTACTCCAGTTGTAATATACGTAAAGTGAACACAAATAAAGATCGTTCTGTACACCAGTAAGAAGCGTCAAACCTTTTCCTTCGTCACAACAGACGAGCCGGGCTGTAGTTACAGTGAAAACGTAATCGTTCCTGTGGAACCCGTGGCCAACACCCACGAAGTGAAAACGTAACCGTTCCTGTGGAACCAGTGGCCAACACCCACGAAGTGAAAACGAAAGCTCCAGTGAAACCCGTGGCCAGAGCCCAGAGTAAATACGTACAGCTACAGTGAAACCTGTATCTTAACCCCAGAGTGGAAACGTCAGCCAGCTTACCCCCAGAGTAAAAACGTGGCCTAACTCCATCCTGCGAAGGTGCTTCATCTTCCCTGCAGTAAACTACAGGTCACAGCGTGCATCTTCGAGTGATGGATAGACAGTTCCACAACAAAGGCTACGAGGGAACTTATCGTTGCAAATAGGAAACGGCAGGTGCTTGGGACTGCAAAGAACAATACCTGTCCCGAAAGTAACCACTATTTCCTATTCACGCAATTTCGTGGACTACGATGTCGGTACAGAGTGAGACGAGGAGATCCGTTCGTGACAGACGCCCAACAATCAAAATGTTGGAGCTCAGAGAGGAAGAATCTGCCCCAAAAGAAAAGAAGTTTGAATCGGCATACGACAACTGGAAGATCCAGGTCAGAAATATCCGATCTAGACTAAAGTACGGGTGTCCTGAGGAGGATTCGTACGACACGATGGACGTGGTTGAGAAGCTGGAGTCGGAACTAAAGGAGCTATACGACAGCATGCGACTCCAAACGACACAAACTCAAGAGTTACGGAGGAAAATAGACGGATGCTCAGCCACAACAGCAAACTTGGTAACGCTGACGAGACATCCGTGAAAGAATAGATGACAGCTCGGAAAGACGGCACACATTGGTGCTAGAGCTAGCATCCCGAACCACTTAAAAAACAACTACTTGAGATAAAAAATACTCACAGGCAGACTGAAGAAGGGGGATAATCTGCCATTAGGGATGGACCACACGGATAAAGACCCGGACAATCGAAAAAGGAAGGCTGTGACAAGACAGGAGGATGAGGGTAAAAGATGCAACAATGCGGCAGAATGTTCTAGAATGAACGTGGCGTAAAAATTCGCCAAGGCAATTAAGCAACGAAAAGCATCTGATACTACTCAGAGAGCTATTTATGAGTTTATTAGCACTGCTTGATGGATCAGGAGGCAAACCACAGTGGCCCGGATCTCTCTACTCAACCTGCTCAAAGAAAAGGCGGTGAATCTAGGAGTCTACAGGACTTCGAGAGGAAGCCATGGCTGAATTTACTACCAGCTGCAGATTGCAGATGGAGCCAATTAGACGAAGATCTGTTTATTATGTTGGACAACATCTTGAAGATTTTTGACAGACTTCTTAATCATACTTGAATTCCTTCTTTGCAAAAGTCTTGCGTGCCGTGAAACTTTCCGCCTGGTTGTGAAAACTTTTAAATAAAGCGCATCAAGCATGTCTATAGAATTTTAGAGAGTTCAAGGCACAAGTAACAAATCCATGTAAGTCACTTACAAAGAAAATATGATTATAATTTTTTTTTAAAATTCAATGTTTATGATTGAGCTCATAAATCTATCAAACTGAATTCTTTGGTATATGTTTCGTAACTGACGTTTTATTTCATCAACCAGTTTAATTGCTGAAGCCTATATCTATATAGTCTTATTGCTATAGCAACCGCCTCAGCCAGCTGAGGATGTGTTGCAGCTGTGTATGTTCTTTACAAGCACCAGCACCAAGAGCCAGGTGCATTCAGGTGCATTCAGGTGCATTCAACGACCAAGTGTTATGAAGCCATTAAAGACTTATCAAGTAGGTGGCTGCTTCAAAATGCCATGCCTATATCTATATAGTCTCATACACGCCAATTCTGTTCCATCTCTACTAATATTTATAATGGTAGCAATGTTATGTCAGGTTTAATTTGTACAAATGAATGTCTAACTCTTACTATTTAGTCATCGGAACATACGACAAAATTCCTTGAATATGTGCACAAGATATTTACATATGGACATTTTGACCTCTATACAAATATTTTAAATTTTTGTCAAGACGCTGGTCATTAGTTAGTAAACTCTCTCTCTCTCTCTCACACACACACACACACACACACACACACACACACACACACACACACACATACACACACACACACACTCATTAACTATATTTAGCATATTTGAACTATATTTAGATACTAGCAGGGCGTTTCCCGGGGAAAAAGAACTTCAAATACAAAAACACAGGAAAACAAATGATATTTTATAGAGATTTCATACCCGCCCCCCCCGCTAAAAAGGGGAACACCCGCCCCGAATTCGACCCCTAAAAAGCGAAAAAAGAATCACCCCCTCGATTGATCCTTATAAGAGGATTTTGATCCCTAAAACGTGAAAAATGTTTATGTCCCACCCCCGGAAAAAAGAGTCCCCCCTCCCGATTTTGACCCCTAAAAAAGAGAAAAGTACCCCCGATTTTGACCCCTATAAGGTGAACAGAATTTATGCCCCACACGCCGCCCTGGAAAAAAGAGTTCCCCACCCAATTGTGTCCTCTAAAGGGGAAAACAAAGCGCCAACCCGATTTTGACACGTAAAAGGAAAATAAATATCACCCTCCCCGATTCTGATTTACTCTGTTGTATAAAAGAAAGGAGGAAACACACATACACATTCTTTCTCCCCCCTCTCTCTGTCTGTCTGTCTCTCTCTCTCTCTTGTTTAGCGGTATATCAACCCTTGATGGGTCATTTAATGCCGAAATCAGTTTAACATTTTTTAAAAATAGAGTCTAGCGACTTTAGTGAAAGGTTGTTTTTTAACTAGAATCTTGCGACTTTGGTGAAAGGTTATTTTTTCAGGGGATGCAGCCGACAGGGCCAGGCCCCTGTTTGGGGGTGGTCTTATCCCTCTGCAGCAGATGCAGTCGGCGTATTCTAGGCCCCAGCCGACAGGGCCGCATACAAATGTGTTCAGTTTAGCAGAATACTTGCATTGTGATTGGACCCCCACCAAAAACTCGATAGTGTTGGAATTTTCAACAAAAAAAATAGCCTATGTCTGATGCCGGTGTTAACTCAATATCCATGCAAAAAATCAGACCCCTATGATTTTTAGTTTGGCTGTGATGCTCACTGCAGACATACATACATACAGTCACACACAAATTAGCGACTTTCTCATACTATTAGAGATAACAAATGGGAAAATGTACAGTGTCTATTTACTGTTAAATAGTATACGAATGACGATAGAGAGATAGATCAATAGATTTTTCAAAGTGTTGCATATGTATATCCGTTTTATTCTCTACTTCCAGTGCCTTTGTTACTGTGTTTATTTCACCTCACACATGTCTAGATAATATAAACCCATAAATAAATAGAACTGTAGATGCACAACCAGCCAATGCATCAAAATTAACAACATATCAATACCAACAGAGAGAGAGAGAGAGAGAGAGAGAGAGAGAGAGAGAGAGAGAGAGAGAGAGAGAGAGAGAGAGAGAGACGAGAAACAAACAAGAGAAAAAAAGTTAATAAAATTAGTTCATTCAAAGATGAATGGTTGTTTGAGACTGGGAATAGTAACGAACCGACCAGATGTGCAATTAATTTCAAGCAATGGAAATATATTTTCAATTTTTTCTTCCTTTTAAATTTTATACAGAATTAAGTGCAAGTTTGAAAGTAAGTCGAACAAATTAAAATTAACAACAAAGACGAGTATAACATCAATACCGAGAGAGAGGGGAGAGAGGGGAGAGAGAGTGGCCAGAGAGAGAGAGAGACAAAATCCATACAAAGACATAAAATCCAACAACGTACACATAATCGATAAAATATGTATATAACAATCTATATCAATTGTATAGGCTTGTGTTGATCGACGTTGTGGTCCTCCTGCCGACTCGTCTACCAGTCTCGTGGGTTTATAATCTTTCTAAAAAGAAAATGAAGAGAAACACTACGCCCGGGTTTCTTAATATCTAAAATGAATACAATCACAGTATAATTTGTATTAATTGATTTAAAAACATTTTCACTTGGAATGGAAATTTAGATTCGAAACAAAATTTTAAAAGTAGAGGAAAATGAAATTATATTCTTACAATTCAAATATTCAAGTTTTTTTGTCATTTTCTGGGAAAATATCTTTTTTTTCCAAAATATCCTTTTTTTTCCAAATATCCGTTTGTTTCAAAATATCCTTTTTTTTTCCATAATATCCTTTTTTTCAAAATATCCTTTTTTTTTCAAATAATCCTTTTTTCCTCCAACATATCCTTTTGTTTCAAATAATACTTGTGAATTCGTTTTAATCAAGAACTTTTTTTCAATGACAATTGCATAATTTATTCCTGTTCATGCCTTTCCCAAAGTCAATAGTGGGAAGTAAACGCGGATTATCTCAGTCGGAGTTTCAACTTGACTCACCGATTCCATTAGCCATCGACACATCCAATGATATCTGTTTAGAAATGAATACATATTTACATAGACGCCTACAATTAGGGCACTTCCGGATTATGCTGTTACGCGTAAAAAGTGCCTTTTTGCAATTTGACTGTAGAATCCGCAATAGGGTTGTTGAAGTTTAAGAAAAAAGTGAAAAAAAGGGAATAGCCAAGTTTAGGTTTAGATGTATTTATTTTTAGTCATAGGTTTTGTTTTGACATAAAAATAATAATTATTATTTGCCTTTACCGGTTTCAACGTGTGTTTTTTTCAAAAGGCACTGAAAATGTCTGCTATACCACGAAAACCACGGTCTACTGAATTATTTTGACACCACTGTGTGGCATTTTGATGAATACGGATGTGTGTGTGTGTGTGTGTGTGTGTGTAACGGAAAGAGAGAAAAAGAGAAAGCAAGAGAGAAAAATAAATCAAGAATGAATCAGTTGATTCCTATAGACAAATATATAGAAAAAGATAAATTGTGTATAGTTTTTATCGCCGAAATAGTTAGATAAATAAATAGATTTTTAAAAATCAATAAAATTAGATAAATTTGTTTTGCTGACATGAGAATAGATACATTTAAATTCTCATAGGTTTCCCTCAACAAAGATTCCCCAGAAATAACTTAGATGTTTCCCAACAATTATTGGTTTCAACAGACATCCTTTTCCTTTCAACGCTACATTGGGAATTCTTTTACAACGGTACACTATTTAAAAAAGCATTTACGGTTCAAGCCTTGATACTGGATCGGTGAAGCTCGTTAAAGTTTTCTCAGATAAAAATGTATGATCTTTCTAAGAAAATTTGTAGATTAGCTTATTGTTTCAAAGACACCAAACGAATAGCAAAAACATTTCTACATGGAGAACAAGTCGGCTTTAACTTCAAATAACTAGATAGTCTGGAATGCAGATAAAAAAAGATTGTTAATTAATTGTATATTGGGATGATGAACGATATGAAAATATAGGTAAATGGAAAAGTGAGCAGTTAATAATTAAAAACCGAATCCAAAATTAAATTCGGAGCGTAGCATGGGCACACCGCCCATGCTACGCTCCGAATTTAAGACCGTGGTTTTTGGAGAATGCTCGATACTTATGGTAGATTTTTTATTGATCCACAACGAGTTGTACAACCAGTTTCACTCTCTGGATTATTCAAGTGGGTGCAAAATTAATTTAGAAACTCTAATTTATACTAAGAAAGTTCTTCTTCATGTTATTTGTTGGAATCTTTCACTTTCATTTGTGGAATTTGACAGGGAAATTCTCCATCTCGATCGATGTAGGTATGAAAACACGTTCTCTTCAATTTCCTTTTGAAAACGACCT
>VCCN01001484.1:4290052-4300312 GCA_006491835.1 Architeuthis dux | reverse complement strand
GACAAAATAATTCCTGAAAAGCTTTTTTCGTCTGACACATATAAAAGGAAAACCGTCAGATGTAATCCAGATCTGAAAAAGATATTGCTCATTGAACCCGAACAGTTCAAATTTAGTGTCATTCGACCATGGCACACTTTACCAAAAGCTTTGGTCTTTGTCAAAGTTATCATTCGCAAACTTTAAACAAGCCCAGGCAGTGGCTTTTCAGTGATTTTGGATCATTTCTATGTCTTCTGACTGTAGACAGTGAGACATGCGTACTTGTTGAAAAAAAACAATTCTGACCAATTTTCGTTTTGCTGTTTTGGTGATGTTTTATTTTTTCCTAACTTAGACAACATACTTACAGTCCAAATTGACTAATTTCTTAACTATGGTCTGGGAAGTAACAATTGATATACTCACTTTAGATTTCCCCCTTGCTAGTTTCCGCACATATTTCTCAAATGTAAATAAAATTCAACATTATAGCGCTGTATGTAAACTTTTGACCTCAACTATCTCTCGATCCCCCCCTCTCTCTCTCATATATATATATATATATATATATATGAAATAACAGTCTGAAAATATTTCACTAAGATAAACACATTCGCCCAGGCACATATGTATATATACACACACAAACAGCTATATTCATGTGCACACCATTCTACACACCAAGGCTTCTTGAAATATATCAGAATTTGCCTAACGAGTTAGAATAATTTTTCTCTACTTCCAGTAAGTGCTGAAATTCATTCTTCTAAAATCACAAAGTTGCTCATTTATTGCTGAAATTTCAAGCGAACAAACAATTATAATTTGCTTCAAAACACAATCAATCGAATAAATAAAGGGACAGTTTTAACCGTAATTTTTCTTACCAATGAAACATTAATAGACAAGATCAACTGCTGAATAAAACTCTAATTTTCAATAAAAGCACTGATATAACACAAGTACAAGTATTTGTCGACAAAAGTCGGAACCCTATTCTGAAATTATTTCGAATTTCTTACAAGAAGCAAATTTTCCTTTCACCTGACGAATTCTTTCTCTGTAGCAAAAATTCCTAAACGTTCAGAAATACGAGAACAATCCTGTGAGAAATATAAGAAAACCAAACCAAAGATTAGATGTGTATCTATTTGCCACACTTTTTGAAAGTGAAGTAGAAGAAAAAAAACAGACATTTATCACAAGATATGCAAGACATTGTTCATTCTTGCTTATTTGACAAAAATGAAGATTTTTAACTTACTGTTATTTTACGTCCATGAATTACCTACACTAATGACCACAACAATCTGTTCAAGATATTCTTTTTATTTTAATCTCAGAACTCAAAAGCAATAAATATTCACAGAAATTCATTCTCTTCGCAAATGTACTAATTAATTCCGACTGATAACTTGAGTTATGATGTTTGACGTATGATGTTTCGTCTTACATGAAATTACGCCAACATTCTCAGAAATCCGTTGGTCAATAAGCTGAGTCTAATCACCATGTTATGCCCGACTTCTCTTTATTCGCTTCCTCTCATTCGCGATACTATATCAATAATTAAAACTTTGTTTTGTGAAGCACAGGATCCTAAAAACCGTTAAAAGAGTTTTATATTTGACCAGGATATTTTGACAAAAGATTGCGTAAAGACAGAGAGAGAGAGAGAGAGAGAGAGAGTGTCCTTACATTGCTGACCTGAAGATCTGCTGGAGCATGAAACAAACGTAGTCAGTTCCTACTATTGTTTCAATATGTAATATTAGCTTAAATTAACTTTTCCATATGTCGAGCTCTCGAATTAAATATTTTCAACAACATCTATCGGATTTATTATATATGATTTGTATTTGTTATAATACAACTACCGCTAACTAGTAATTTCATAAAATACCTAGTTTTAAGATCAGTACAGTAATGGTTAACAAGCTGGTGATGCTGACCATTACTACTATAATGGGTTCGATCCTCACTGGGTGCCCTACTACTGTGGCCTTGTCTCAAACTAAGCTGTATATACACTGTAAATACTGAAGCAGAATATACTTGATGTCTACTAAGTTTATCCTAGTTTGACATTTAGGGACATGTACTAACTTTGAAATATTAATTATTTCATGCAAGTTTTTGACCATAAACATGTAAAATTATAGATTATTTTATGCCCATTTAAATGATGTCTGTTTCGACGGGAATATTTTTATTATAATGATACATTTCTCTTTAAATAATATTTGGTCAAAAACAACATCGTCTCTTAGTTTAAGGACTCTTCTCGAAATTAACTTTTACAAATTTTATCGAAAGAATGATTGTCAAATTCCAGTCCAAGTCTGGAGTTGACTTTGTTTTTATATCGTAACAACAACCATCCTCACCAAATTTAAGGGATCAAACTCTTCACTGTTTGTCTGTCCCGTCACGTTAAATCAAACCGATATGTAAAATTAACATTACCCTACCGTGATTTGAAATCACGACCCACTGATTGGTATGTGTCTCTCTTACCGACTGAACTAAATTGACAAGTCTTACATATCTACAAAAATCTATGTTAGAAATACGCAAGGGCTTATTACATTCTAGTAAATAAATACATTTCTAAAATTAACATTTCCCTACCGTGATTTGAAATCACCCCCAAGTGATTGGTAGCAGACTCTTACTAACTGAGCCAAACTGACAAGTCTTACATATTTACGAATTTATTTATTATATATACAATACAAAAGTTGCAGTAATTATCTTCAGTCGGAATAGAAGTAGAAGTGGAGTTTGAGCCTGCAGCAGCCAGGCTTCTGAAATTGGATGTTCTAAAAGTGTTGCTTGTAACGACATACAGATATACAACATAACTGGTGATTATTTGGATAGGGCCAGATCTGGAAAGCTAAGAAAAAACACCATATGAATGAATAAGTACCATTAATCAAATGGTGTGGGCCCAGTTTATCAAATTAAGGGAATTGTAAAAAAATAGTGTATCTTATCTAGAAATATTGGATGAATTTATGCTACCCACGCCTAGAATTATATGGGTCAGTCGTGGCTTTTTCAGTTTGATAATGACCTAAAACACACCATAAACTAGTCAGAGACTACAATGAAGACAATAACATTGAGGTGCTGCAGTTGCCTGCCCAATTGAGAACATATAGAAAGGGTTCGACAGTAAGATCAGACACAATAAGCGCACAAACGTGAATTCTTTCTCCAATGATATGGTAAAATGTTGGGGACATTCCTATTGGAAGTAATAAGGAATCTTATTCCATTGATGCGCCGTAGATGTGATGTCATATTTTAAAAAATCGATTACTCTACTAGGTATCATTGTTTGTTCTTTACTTTTCTCCTTTAATTTGTTTGTTTGTATTTGTACTTGTTATTCAATAAAACTTCCAAATAACTAGAGAATGTCCCTAACCTATTAGCCCGCCCTAGTTTTGACAATTTAACTATGTCAAAATCATTTACGTTAAAATACATATCAATGGGATTTAATTTGTGTATGGTATTTAAGATTTAAACGAATATACTCAAGCCCATAAATTAAACGATGCTATTGTTTATATTTATATATATATATATATATATATATTTATATATCTTCAAAAGCGGCTGTACTACACAAAAAACAGCCAAGCAGACTATTCGAACGTGAGATCGATGCAAGACACATACGACAGAATTAGAGCAGAGAGTTACTCTGCTCTAATTGCACTTGAACATGCGAAGCTGGATATCGACATCGCTACCATTAGCGAGGGTCGATCTCCAGATCAAGGTAGCCTGAAAGAGCACGAAGCAGGCTACACTCTCTATTGGTCGGGAAAGCTGCAGTCAAAGAGATGCCTCTCTGGCGTAGGCTTCATGATAAGGAACGTCATCGCCTCTAAGCTCAATATAAATTCATCCATGGTGATTTTAATGCTGTGGTAGGTCGGGAATTCGGCACGTGGACAGGTGTTCTCGGGAAAGACGGGGTAGTAAAATCAAATGACAACGGACTCCCCCTTAAGTAGTGCGCAGAACAAGAACTGTGCTTGCTGCATACATTTCGGCAGAAAGAAGGACTGAAGGCCATGTGGATGCACTTTCGCTCAAAACATTGGCACCTCATTGACTATGTTCTAGTGCGTCAGAGGGACCAGATGTCCATCACACTAGAGTGGTGCCCAGTGCGGAGTGTAACACCGACAATCGCAGTGTCTGCTCAGCTTTCATTTCAAGCCAAAGTTAGAGAGGAACGGTCGGCTGCCCCCCAAACAAGGGTACTAGGTCGGGACTCCAAGAGAAGCTGGAATCCTGACTGGAGGCCACCCGGAAGACGCTTTCCCCGAAGCCCTCTAGGATCACATGAAATCCGCCAGGAAATGTCCTCGGCTTGTTCGATGAAAACAATCTAAAGATCCCAAAATTGCTGTCAAATAAGAGAGCTGCACATCAAGCACATCAAGCACATCCAACCACACTATAAGAATGTTGGACAAACTTCGCAAAGATAGCCCGACTTCAAGGGTTTTTACTAAACCTTAATAGGAGTAAATGGCCACACCTACCAGGCACAAATCGCAGGGCTGTACACCGACAGATATTCTATTCTGAACCACTCGGATTCACGTCCCTTTTGCCTTGGGAATCTTGGTTTTCTGTCAAGCTGCTCTGCCGGTCGGCAAAAAAAAATCAAATATTACCATAAACTTACTCTTTATCTTTCCCCGATCGCTTGGTGCCATATTCTTTTATTGTTTTTACGTACACTAGTAGTATTAGTAGTAGTAATATTATCTTGATTTTATTTTATTTTTAGATGAAGCATTGTCAACCGTTATTAATGTTTGACTAGTATTTCTTTCACCTTAGTTTTAGTTGCTTTTCATCGCAACAGACCGTCATTCTACGGCCATGTGTAAACAGTAAACAGCGCGAATCGGACATACAGAATAAGCGGCGAACTTGCATTCCTTTTCCATCGGAAAGCCTGGTTTTCCGTACCAGCTGCTCTGCTGATTGAGCTACAAGAGCTATACGGTTGGCATAAGATCAAATCTCTACAAAAACCCTTAAACTTACTTTTTTATCTTCCCGAAGCAAAAGGGGTACGAGCTTAATCTTTATGTCCGATTTGCGCTGTTTACTGATGGCCGTAGAATAACGGTTGCGACGAAAAGCAACCAAAATTAAAATGACAAAAATACTAGTCAAAAATGAATAATGGTTTGTGTGTGTGTGTGTGTGTGTGTGTGTGTGTGTGTGTGTGTGTATGTTAGTGCTTATATATTTACATTTACTTTAATACAACAAATTCTCTTATTTACATACGCTTAAACACATACGCACACATACGCATGCACACACACATTTCTTACATATTACATCTCTATTTGCATAACCGTGTTTTCGTCTACGCATCTATAAACGCCAATGTCTTTGTTATCAACCACAACTGCCTGAATGATATACTCTTAATGAACCAATAGTGCCGACAAAACGGTTTCGAAACGCGGGACGGGTGGCTAGTCTTATTTTGGCGCAACAAATCAAGGGATGAAAGATGACTTCCTAAACTGGCACCAGTCGTAACAATACATTCCACCCCACGAAGAGAAGATGACAATCCACTAGAAAATAGGAGACTAATGTATTTGACATAGGAAGCATCACATATGTCAAAATAATTGACAGTATGGAAGCTGTGGGGTTATGCAATTAAAATGAGTTTTCGAATTTTAAATCAGTGAATTGTTTGCACAGTCAAGTGATTACATCAATTTATAAATCTAGTCGCAAAACTGCTTAAAAGCGTTTATTTATACATACGTACATAGTATCACTCACATAAGCAGGCATAAAAAAATAAATGCTAGCACACACATACGCGCGTGCATTCACAAACTCATGCATATAGCTATTCATACTTCTGTATATCTATGCATAAATCTATCTATCTATCTATCTATCTATCTAGATAGATAGATAGATAGATAGATAGATAGATAGATTTATGCATACGCATAATATATATGAAAACATGTAACAATAAAACATACATACACGTTGGTGTGTAGGTAGGTATGAGATAGATAGATAGATAGATAGATAGATAGATAGATAGAGATCCGGTTAAATGCAAAACGAACACAACATTTTTAAAAAACGACATGAAAATTGTTTTGTCATGTTTTTCTTTTCTTTCTCGTCGTTCTTCTAAGACACATTTCAATATACATTCATATTTACCTGAGGTCCGAATATTCAGGCAGGTATTTATCCTGGTACTATTCTCCAAGAGATTCAAGTCGCATAATAAATACAATGACGAAAAAAACAATTAAATATGAAGACAAATAAAAAGGTAAGAGGCCAACGTCTTCTTTACTCCTTTTGTTTCTTTTACTTCTGCTTTATGAGGCCGCTCCCTTTGCCCCCTTTGGAACAGAAATTTGGTTCAGGGAAAATCCGTCCGATCGATTTTCGAATCTTCACGCTACGGTAAGGTTCCGCCCGCTCAAGAAGCGAGCTCTCCGCCTCAGATATTGTTGTTGTTGTTGTTGTTGTTGTTGCAACCACTGACACAGACACCGCCGACCCCGTCATTCAGTGTTAGAAGAGAATAACACAATTTTGTGCGTATATATATGTATGTGTGTGTGTGTGCACGACAGAGCAAGTCCTTTCATTCAGAGGTGCGTTATTGTATAGTCCACCGAAATGCAAGTTCATCATCAATCTTTTTCTTTCTTTTTTTTTTCAGTGCAAGTAGACTTATGATCGCAAGCAAACAAACACAAAAATACTCAATTGTACGCTTGCATTTACATAGGAAGGGATTCCTTTTGAGTGAATGCGATGTGGTGCGCGGGAGTGTCGAGGCACAATCAGTGTCGTAACACCTGTGCAATGGGACTTAATATTTAAAAACAATAAGCTCGCAACAATTTCAAAAGTGCAGGTAGAAAGAGAGAAACGGGTGTGAGATGGGACGCTCTTGCCCGAATTCTAGATGCCCGCTCATTGGTTCGAATCCAATGAACGAATAATACTTTGACATTAAGCTGCGGGGGACAGAACTGGTCGTGTATTTTACAATGGACGTTGATTTATATACTTTTGTACTTTTTTCGTTCTGAAGCACTGTATGCGCATGTGTTTCCGTGTGTGTGTGTGTGTGGTTGTGTGTGCGTGTGTGTGTGTGTGTGTGTGTGTCTGTGTGCGGGCGCGCTCGCTCGCGTATTAATTGCTACATATTGTATCACATCTGTACATGTTTGTTTCAGATATTATGTAGTAACAATTTTTGGGTGTATGAAAGAAAAAGTGTCATAGACTGAATATTGGAATCTTATGTGTAAGCATTTATTGTGACATTGTGAGCGCATCAGCGCATATGTATGTGTGTATATAGCCAGTGTTTGAGTACATAAGCGTGCTTGTGTGTATAATTAATGTATGGGCTGGCCAAATTAAGTATTTATTACTTAATATGCACCCGTGTGACGTGAGAAGTGCGTATGCAAGTTATGAGAATTAAGTGTCCGATCTTGTGCGCGTGTTAGGGCGTCGGCGCTATTGATGTGAGCTTCCAGGAACAAGTGTGTTGTGCGCGCACTCGCACATGTCTATGTTCATGTGTGTTTATGCGTGAATCCCCGCTAGTGCACTTGTGTGTATAAGAATGAATTTACTTTTAGCTAACCAACAATTTTCTTCTGTGTCGGTCAGTATGTGCATATATACTTTTATGTTTGTGTCTATTGTCTATAAATGGTTGTCTACTGAACAAATTCAGATATAGGAATTAGGTATATTTGTAATTTAGATGAGTTTGAGAGCGCACGTGTGTATGTGATAAAAAGTAAAATTTAATCAGGTGTTTAAAAGCACGGCGGGTACAGTTGATTAGGAGTGTTAATGTGTGTTTCTTGCAAAATTGCAATCATCTCGGTAGGAATTCATGTGTGTGTGTGTGGGGTGGGGGTATTTCTTAAAGCACACTACTCACTATACCACTAGATTGAACTGGATTAAAGCAGATATTTGTTTTTTGCAAAGCGGTAAAATCCCGGAAATATGCATGTGCATCACGATACGTTTAGGATGATTTTGCCTATTTATTTGTGTGGGTGGTTATTAACACAAGAAATTAAAAAACATTGCACGCGCTGAGTGCAAGCGTGTCTCTGTGGCCGCAAACAAAGAAGGAAAAGTGTGCATTTCGATCGATATCTGTCGATATCAAGTAGATCATCATTTCATATGTGTTTCTGTTTATTTCTCTGTATCGATTGAGAACGGGTAGATGAGCGAGTATGTTGATATCTCTGTGTGCATGCGTGAGTGTGTATAAAGTTTTCAATTTTTTAGCATTTATTCAGATATAGATATCGAGTGTCAGGAAAATATGTATCAGTGCATCTTTATATGTACATACGTATGAAATATCCCCTCGGCAGCCTTATGAGCAAGATTCATGGTTGTATCTCCGTGTGTACTTTTTATTCATAGAAATACCTTTTACTTCGGATTGACGATTTCGTAAGTCTTTTTGTTTAGTGTTAGTTTATAGGCACGGTCTGTATGCATATATTTTCTTATAATGCTTAAGTATTATATTTTATTAACTTTATTTTACGATAGAGACCTGATGCTGCAACTACATATTGTTCATGTTTCTTTGTACACAGCCTTCTCTTTTGTGATACTGATTAATCGGTTGTATATTATGTACTGGAAGAGATTTTCTCTTTTTCTTGTAAGTATAAGTGCATGCGCGTTCACGTAGATTCCTGGTGTGTACAACATCTGGAGTGAACTATCTTTACTATCTTATGGATGGATCTTGTTTTGTAGCCGTGTTTAGGCAGAGACGATATATAACACGCTAAAGAGAACCGAGTTGTTCGCAGCAAGCCTGCAGCTCAAGTCAAATCTTAAAACTACTACTATCGCAACAGATGAAACTATTTGTGCTGCAACGTATACCAGCCATACCATTAAGGAGTGCGAGACTTACTGCTTCATCTCCTGCGACAAGCGCTACGCTTTGCAAAGAACACGAACGTAGATTCTCTTTATGAGAATTCGTCAGTGGGGAAGTTTGATTTCGTCTCTCATTCAATTCTATTCTGTTATTGTTCTTAGTTCTTTCGTTGAAAAGACAAACATGGAAATATTTGAGAGTTCGAGAAAAATTAAGAGAAGTGACAGCTTTAGAAAAGAAAAGGTTTAGACGTGGATGAATCCAGGGATCTAGAGAGGGGGGCGGGGAGAATAAATGAAGGGAAGGGAGAGAGAGAGATGAAATGTTTTGAAGATCAATAGAGCGATAAACACTAAGTGAAAGACTGAGAAACAAAGGGAGGGCGAATAATATGTACGAACATATTGAACAGAATGATGATGCGCGCGCTCGCGTGAGCGCGTGTGCGTGGCACATTCTTTTATACATGCATTCATACGAAATTATAATAGATAGAGATATTTACATGAGTGTACGAACGCACACTGGATAAGATAGATCCGAACCGACTGAGATTTTTAAAAAAATGTGTGTGTGTGTGTGATAGTGAGTGTGTGTGTTTATGCATCTGTGTACGCGTAGATGGCTGTTCAGTTTGGTTTGCATTACCCATTTGTAGAACGGCAAGCCAAGCTTCCTAAGTTTAGTTTGACACAAGGTCACAACAGTGGAGCAATCACCGACAATCGAACTTAACGTGTGTATTAACGTGTGCCCGGAGATATGTCGAATACATTTAAAACTCAGATGCTTCACAAGTGACACACTTCCACTGAAGCAAACTATTTTAAGATCGAGATGGCCCGTTAAAACGTAACTTCTTTACTTCCATTAAAACAACTAGTTTTAAACTAATATAAGTAATTTAGGAACTAATGGTTCATTAGTGATGCTAACGCTCTTATTATTTAGGAGTCTGATTTTATGAATGTGTGTGGGTTTGTACGAGTACGACTCTGTATATTCAAATATGTTTACGCACATTCATACAAATATGTAGGTATACATGTAAATATGTGTATTCAGTTGGCTCGTTCGGTTTATTAAGTAAAAATAAAACATTTTTTTTTCGACATTAACTTTATGGAAGAACATATCATTTTGTTCCACTATCTTCTGCCATTTTTCAGGCAACTTCACAAGTCCATCCTCCCTTCTCAGCAAAGAACTGCTCTAAGTGCCTTTTGCAGTCTCCCATGCACCTGAAGATGCTGAATACTTAGCTTCACATTTTGGGCTGTAACTTT
>VCCN01001484.1:4268156-4279787 GCA_006491835.1 Architeuthis dux | reverse complement strand
CTCTACTATCCTCCTCGTGTTTTGCTTCCTTTTTTCTTCTCTTGTTCTTTTGTTTATTAGTTAGATCTTCTCGTTTTTGAAAGAATGTATTAGTTATCTTTAATCCACATCTCTTTTGAGAAATTGACTAGCATGTTACCTCTTTCATTCACGAGTTAAAGTCAGAATTAAAGAAATTTCATTTTCTTTCTTCAATTGACGGTTCGGGCTGCCATAGCCAAAGTGGAAAGAGTTGTAATATATAATTAATTGTATATGATTCTCTGGGTCGACGGTAGTGTGTATTAACGTATTATACGTTTTAATGTAGACTCGTCTTGCTTGTGCGTAAACAGGAAAAATTAACCAAACAGATGAAAAGGTCGTATTTAACCAAACATGCATCAATGAAGGATTACTGCCCAAATACACACACACACACACACACACACACACACACACACACACACATATATACTTGGGCAGCAATCCTTCATTTATGCATGTCTGGTTAAGTACAACTTTTCTCGTATTCGTATGTTTGGATCCATGGAGTGTAATAGTTGTCTAAAAGTGTTACCACACCGAGTGCTTTCGGCTAAACAATTAGCCATTTTCAAGATCTTTGACAATTCCATAATTATTTTAACCACGGTACATATATATAATGTGTGTGTGTGTGTGTGTGTGTGTGTGTATTTAACAAGCCTCTGTGATACGACTTGGAAAAGTCAAAAAGTCCAATAAAAAATGAAGCAAAAAAGTCAAAACAGTCAAGAAGGCTAGGTTGAAATGTCAACATCGGCAGTTTAAAGTTTAAATATAGGGAAGCTTCTACGACTGAGAAGCCAGGCCTCTTCCCTTTGATAAAAGATTCTTCGGAATACTGGCAACATCACCAGTTTCTGGGAAGATGGAGTCAGGCACGCCGGAAGGCACATGTCGTTTTTCTTCAATAAACAATTTAAATTGTGCTAAGAAATTCTTAAGAAGCAAAAGATCCAAAAGAGTGAGGTGTTGTTCTTAATCATATCTCAACACGACACGGGGTTCATAATATTTTATCTTAGGTCAAATTGGTTGAGGATCACTACATATGTATGTAACGTTATGTCAAACTCTCGAGGTTGCTATTCCGATGAACTTTGCCTTTTACCTAAAAGATGCTCAAAAGGATGTGTATTTGAGCGCTTCTAGAAAGTCTAGTATCTTGGGCAAGGATGAAACTCAATCACCAAAATTAGAAGCCTATTATTGTAGAAGGAAGTTCAATACTTCTGTAAAGCATAGGAGTGGAAGATGAGGATATCTCAACCGTTCGGGAAATACAGCTGAAGAGATTAGGAAGATTATATCTTTCACTGTTAACGAACATATTTCGTTGGGTATATATATTCATTGGCAGATCAAGAAACTGGCGAATAGAGATTAATCGCCTCTCCAGAGTCGGTTGAGGGTGAGAGTGTATCTGTTCGGTCTCCTGTCCCGGAGGATGTGGCTGTTGCCGTTGTATAAGTTGTCATTAATGGATCCTCAAGCTATGAAGTGGGCGATGGTGCTTAAATTAGGAAATCGCTTGGAGACTCATGGGATAATGATGTCTGTAGGATTGCATGGTGCTGTTGACTCATGGAGGCTCTCAAATTCTACAGTATTAGTTTAAACTTGCACAAGTGGCGATGGAAACTGTGGTGGCTAGCATTGTCTGAATAGCAATGCAAAGATTGGGGAGGAGCTCTCGTCTCCATACTGAACAGTAAATTCGAGAAGCTACTCAGGTCTTCATAGCCCGATTTGATAGTAACATTCTGCAATACGAAGTTTCTTCATATCGCTGCTGTTCATCATCTGAGCTGTATGATTCGCCCAAATGTTCGCACGTCTTCTTCAGGTCGTTACTGTTGGTGCCCTAACACTGTCTGTCGACATCGAGAATGAACCAAAACGTATCGTGCAAACGAGCGAACATTTCGTCCATTTCTCTGTGAAGACAGCCCAGTGTTACCTTCATGACTATTTCTCTCCATGTCTATTAACTCAGCGTCTGTTAACACAGCCATTCGTTTCTTTCAACTTCAAAATACCGTCCTTGACAGAGGTTGAGTTCCTCTTCGAATGACTCACTGACCAACACTTTTCTTTGATCATCTCAATGTTTTCAGAGAGCATTCAAACCCAGGGCAGCATCATGGACGTTTATGCTAGGATTCTCTAATCTTTTTTGAATACGGTCAATGTGAATGAGTAATTTGTTCTAAAATCCTAGCAATGTCTGAAAATTGTAACTCAACATGCGGTTATACAACTGCCTTGCATCACCTCTTGTTTAACTGGTCTTGTCTGTATGGTCAATCATGTCCTTGGGAACTTGAAGTATCTTCTCAAGGTACTTGTTGACGAGCTTCACTGCTTCTGTCCTTGCATTCCACCTGGTTTCGAACTGCGACTTCACAACTAAAGGCACGGCTTTTGTTTAGTTTTTTTCAGCACTGTGTCGAACAATGGTTCCAAAATAACGTGACCATAATTGTATCCCGTTTGGCTACATGTACACTCACCAAGTTCAAACGCAATTCACAACGTATACCAGATTGTTATTCTTTAATGAACACCACTTCTGTGTCCAGCCATCACAACAGCATCGTCATAGCACTGTGACTGACAATCTTGTAGCTCCATTTCGACTTTCTCCGTTTCAAGATGTCATCAAGCAAGCTCTCGGCATTATTCAGGATTATCTGGATAAAACCATGATAAAGGAACTGCTGTGTCAGTAAGCAACTAAAATTAAGATGAAGGTAAATATTATTAATACAAATTAATAATAATGATTTAATATTTCATCTACTAAAATAAATAATGTTATTTATCAATTTATCATATTATCATAGAGCAATATGCGATGAATATAGTTTTAAAATGCAATATTTTTAGATTATATGAATACTAAGTACAACATTGGACTCCTATCAAAATAAAGGCAGTGAATGTAAAAAGATTAAATAATAATTTCGACTCGTGTTTGTCCATTTTTAGCGTGTTTTGGCCAGAAACATCTCCAACTATCTGGCAACCCTGCACGTGGTCATTAATTTTTGCAAGACTGACCATCAATATATAACCGGAACTGCACATTATTTTCTCTTCATCAGTAAAAGTTTAAACTTTTTCGTTAGAAATAATTTACCGAAGAAATATCCACCACAATGAAAAACTATTAATTCAAATTAGAAACAATAAAAAACTTGAGGACGAAACTTGTTAAAAATAAATGACGTCTGCGTTATCCCTGATATATAATATATTATAAAACTGTGCAACTTTTTTCTACTTTGTTCTATTCTTCGTAATCGTAATAAGTGTTATTTCCCGATTGTTTATGTCTAAAATGTATAGAAAATGGCTATTATTCCCTTCAGACCATGCTTTTGTGATTAGAACATTGATATTGTGTTACTTTATATATTTTGCCTCAGACATCTTAGGGAAGATACTTGGAGGCTGAAAACCCCTTATCTACAGCTGTGACAAGTTGTTTCATAAAGCCTATTTTATGTGCAGTGGCCAACACCTTCCGGGGGTCAACTAGGGGCTCAACTAGGGGCTCCCATGTGATGTTGTTCATCCCCGCATAGAATTCTGGTGGCTATGGCCAGTCGCGACTTTGGTGGTGCGCCAGGGTGTCCCTGCTATCCCAAAGGAAAATATAGTAGGGAAACCCATCAGGAGTGCCACCATTTTGAAGTCCTATGACCTACCAGCTGTACTCATCATACTTCAAGGCGTCTAGCAAGGTCCTGACATTTAGATTGCAAGCGAAATGAAGTGCCCAGAATTTGTCTTGATTTTCGATAAGCATGCCGAAATATGTTGTGTAAGCCTCGCACATCTTAGAGTACTTTCGAGGGCAAAGGTCAAAGCTGGTGTCTTCGTCGGACCACAGGTCATGGAGTGCAAGGAATTCCCCAAGAAGCTCACTAGGAAGGAGAAAGGAGCTTGTTACAGCTTTTTCACAGTGGTTCTAGGCTCTCAGGGCAATCACAAGACCGAAAACTATGTGGAGCTGATTGAGGTTATGGTTAAGAACTACGATAAAATGGACTGCAGACTGTTCCTCAAAGTCCATATCATTGGCACTAATCTTGATAAATTCAAAGAGAACATTGGAGCGTATTCGGAGGAGCAAGGCGAGCGCTTCCACCGGGATATACTGGACTTTGAATGCTGCTAACAAGAAACATATAACGAGAAAATGATGGGAGATTATAGTTCGGAGTCTGGTTCATGAAAGTGAATTACAGTACAATCATAAACCTCGAAAGACTATTCACTTCTAAATCGTGTGTGATCACTTTTGTTTAACATTAGTGTACATACATGTTAATTTAGATTCATATGTTGTTATTTTTCTGAAAAAATGTGATTTTTTATGTGAAAAAAATAACTTTGCAATAAAGATCTACATCCGTTAACCAAGTCGAAAACAAAAATAGAAACAATTTCTTTTTCGCCAGAAATTTGTTGTGCTTTTAATCTAGAGAAAAAGGGGGGGTTCTATTTACAATGGTATGGTATAAGGGGCCGTTACTTTCAGTTCGTTGTATGGAAGTGAGACTTCGAAGCATGTTGTTACTTCACTTGTGAAGGTTGTTAACTAGGTTTCTTTGATATTTTAATGACGATTTTTCTGTGCTTTCATTAAGATTTTTCTTTTAATGAAAGCACAGAAAAATCGTTATTAAAATATCAAAGAAGCCTCATAAGAGAGTTAACCGAATACTTCGAAGCCCCACTTCCATACAACGGACGGAAAGTAACGGTCCCGTTTGCGATACATTTACATTGTAAATAGAAAAACCTTTTTAAAAACATTTTTTTTCTGAAAAATAGAAAATCCCAGGAAGTCTATTAGGATCTAACGGATTCAAAGCACATTAAATTACTGACTTAGTGATCTTTGCTAAATATGCAAATTCACACGACAGAGATATTTTGAAATTTACCTAAATAGGAAATAGGTAAATTTCAAAATATCTCTGCCCTGGTTCTAAAAGCAAAGTTTGAAGGGAATAATAGCTATTTTCTATACTTTTTACACTCGCTACCCAGGAACATAAATTGTGTTACATGGTGTAATCATAACAAATTACTAGAAGTAACCTTGTCCATCGTATATCTTTCCCGTAAAAAGACAAAAATAACTCTGAAAAACCTATTTATAGATAATAAATATTTAACAAAAGTGATTGATTTTGTTAATTCAATGTTTATTTACATTATACTCAAAACTTTAACCCATTTGTTAATCGAATATTGATTAACTACAAGCATATTTCGTGACCACCTTCACTAACTTCACAACTAAATATCATATAAACAGCTACTACACAGAATTTACCTACATATGATATTGAGGAACTTCTTATTAGCCTGTTGCTGTCTGTAGAGCCTGCGCTATGATAATAGACAGGTGCCGACGACCAGTGTCTTCTTCTAGACTTCCAGTAAGCAGCAAGTTGTATAAAATCACCTCTCCAAATCTCCAAAGTTAACAGGAGCAACAGCTGTAAAAGCAATAAGTTCAAAGTGTGCGTCTTTAGAAAAAAAGAAGAGGAAATGAAAATAAAGTAAAAATGGTCTTGCAGTGAATTATTGAGGATGAATAAGTGAAATTGATGAAAAGTTCTCAAGGGATTCGGTGAGAGAAATTGCCAATCGATTGTAAAAGCGGTCCGGGCACTTAAAGAGACGCTGATGTGAATTCAATGCTCGCTGTGTCGTCAATTCACGCAATACACGAGAACAAATGAACTTGGAGCCGGCTTATGTCAACAAGAATTTTATGGTGTTCAATTATATCTGAACGCTTGTTCTTTCGTTTGGTACATGACGAATGGGTTTAAGAATAGCATGCCTACATGTTCTCTACAGAGAATAAATCGATCTCATTATTGACGCTCATTCACATCTACTAGTTTGTCTGGCTCAATCACTTTAGATTTATCTGTCTGTTATATGTCCAGCTAGCAGGCTTGCAAGCGTTTTAAACCTATTCTCATCTATCTCAGTCTGTTCGTATCTCAATATTGATCTTGTCTGTTCGTATCTCAATATTGATCTTGTCTGTTCGTATCTCAATATTGATCTTAATCTGTTCATATTTATCTAACTTGCAAACAATTTATGTTCGTCTCATCCATCCATTCTATTCATTAATCTTCTTTAATCTGTTCAGTGGATTAGATAGTAACATGTTTGTTTCTGTTACCGTAGACTGGGGTTCTAGTAGAAGCCTGGAATTCGAATGCTGACTTCCAAGGCACTTAGATTTAGGAACAGCACTATTTTCCTATCTTCTAACATTCGTGTACTTGTAAAATTGGCGATAGATTTTGTGTCTGGTAGGTAATACTTAAGTTTTCTCTCAAAGTCCTAGATGAGAACTCTTATTCTTTGGAAGTTTGACACTGCAGAATCGTTTTGCTCCGTTTGCAGTCCACATGTTTATGGTATTTTGAGAATACATTGAATTTCTGACGACATCATCTTGAAACATTCGGCCACATATTGATCAATTATATTAGAGGCAATCGATCACTTTCGCATCTGATCTAATCCCATAGAAAAGTAGCAGATGCAGAGCCGAATAATATATACCGTCTATTGCTCTGTCTGTTCGTCTACTCTCTCATTTTGGCGGCTGGACATAAAAGTATTAAATGCTTTTTTGTATCTGGGAAAGCAACCTCGAAACATACCTGCTAGAAATCCAGAGAAAATGGATGTGACGTCAAACACACTTCATTAACCCTAACCCACAGTTAGTTCCTCTGGAGGATAGTTTAGTTCACTGAGGCGAGCAGACAATGATTCTCACGCATGAGTCCCGTTTAATTTCTCTGCATATCATCGTGTTAAGGAATGGTGCATTAGAGGTGAAACATGCGAAATGATATTGGTAACAGCTTTTCTACTAACCATCCCCGAGAAACTTGTATTTTTCATAGATAAATGTAAATTACTCTAATTTGTAGTAATTATATTTATCAGTCTTCTCTACCCCAAAATAAAGCCTCTTTATAGTTCTGTTTCTCCAATATCACGTTATCTAAATCGCCATTCCGTTCGAGCAAAATATTACATATTTAATTAGTCTCCATTTCCCTACGTCTCCAGCTCAAACGAGTGAAGCTGCGATTTCCCATTATAATCTTTGTATTCTATGGAGGTTAGCCTGGCGTATCTCGGTCTCCCACTAAAACATGCAGCAGTTAAGCCGTTTTTCTACCCTTTGACACATATATCGAAAGTTTCCTCGCTATAACTTATCCTCCTTGAGGATTTTTATTCTTGTATTTACCTTGCTATTCTCTTTCAAAAATCTGTTCTGTAAGTAAATTCTCCAACATTGAAATATTACCCAAAGTACCTCATGTGTTAAATGCATGTGAACCTATTATTTCTTGTATTAAAATATTGTTAATTATACAACCGGAATTCTGTTTTGATATTGAACTCTGAGCATTTGTATCTGTTATTGTCTTTCTAGTAGATTTTATTTTTTAAATTCTTTAAAAATAATGGTCAGGATGGACCTACCAGCATAGTGGTAACTTCCTGACCATTAGTTCCTCTACAAACGCATAGAGCGTGCTCATCTGACGGTTAGAAAGAGAGGTTTTTAAAAAATCTCCGAACTTATCCTATTTATTTGTATATAGGAGACTAATCCAAAAGCGATAGACTAACTAGCTTTCAAACTACTTCTGAAACGATATGGACTACCATATCATGGAGGTTAGTTTAGATCTGTCATGGCTGCTGCACTTGAGTCAGCTCCTATTCTCCCTGTTAACTGACCGACCAAACTTAGGGCGTTGCATACGCCTGCTCAAAGTCGACTGAACGCTCTTGTACAATTTCTAAGCATATCGACATTTTCGCTAATAGTCTTAAGCCATCATTTAGTAGAGTTACATGACTATAGTTATCTCGGCTGTCTCTGCCAATCTTGTTATTGGTTGCATGGTTGCATCACCGGTGAGGAATTTTCTTCTTGGAAATGCAGTTATTGTATAAGGATGTTAAAAAGGGTGCAAACATTTCTAACAACTACAAGATCGTTAAGTATCAAGTTTGGTTCTACTTAGCACCTCGTTTGATAAACCACACTTTCGCAGTGCGCCGCTTTGTTCGCTATCAAGCGAGAGAAGTTAGCTAAACTGTCAAACTGCTCCACGTGCATTTACTATGACAAAGTTTATTTGACAAGTCTCGCGCTCTATTCATTCTAAGAACTCACTCCTTCAGTGGCATGACGGAAGAACTATTCGTTGGCACCACGACGCGCTGCTGCGACATTCGAATTGGAGGTTATGTTCGGTTTCTGAACACCTTTCTTTTAGTTTACATCGAACTACCTGGCCATGGTAACGCTCATTATCTGAGCTTATTTAATAGATATTTGCAAAGCTTAGCACAAGATCAAATAGGTGTGGGGGAATGGGATTTGGGAGAGTGCGTTGCACCAGCCTTCCAATCAGTATGGGCCTTCCTGCTTTGAGAATCGCCCTGCGAAATCATAACTTTTGCCTATGTCTGAACATAGAAGTATGTTTTCCTCAGTGGTGCCCACTGAGGAAATCATACTTCTATCTCAGTCATGAGGCAAGACCCTGAGCCTGTGTAATTTTATCTTTAAACTATCTTCTTCCATCGCAATTTCTAATCTATTCTCTAGTATCCTTTTATCTGTCCCTATCTAAGACAATCTGCCAAGAATACTGAAAGACTTGATCTTACGTTCGAGATCCACCCACCACCTGCAACCTTATACGACACACGTTAAGTCCTTTCGAATTTGTAGGGAAAGCTTAACATGAAAATCATATTTATTCAATAAAGAGGTTCTTAATTTTTAATCATGCTTTTCCATATTGATACTTGACATATCTTCTGATCTGAATAGACCTTTAGAAACTGAAGCACCCATACACATCTAATGCCATTCAGACTGTTGTGTTTCTATCAGCCCAAGTTCCTGCCCATCGAGAAAGTTAGCAAAGTCAGAATCTTCTTGAGAAAGTGTATTTCTTTGCATGGTTTTCGAGTCGTATTTTCCCTTGGCGTGATTGGTGAGAATGGGAATCTGGTTTCCGTCTTTTTTGTAAAAATTTCATGATAGCTATGGCGATGGAGGTTTTGTTGCTGTTGCAATTGGTTGGATTGGATATTTGTTCTCTTTTAATTGATGATGATGGCATTTCAACTTGTAAATGAAGAATGAGTTAGAAGTATTTATCGGCAGTTTTCCTTGCCTGTTAAATGAAAAGCTAGGCTTGGATTGAACTATTATTTCTTAATGTGTCGTAGTCGCCCTTTTTCCGAAGTATTCAGTTTCGACTAATAAAGGTGCCGAAACTGCCTTCAGCTTTTTACACTTTTTTGCACTCCTGCCGATCGAGAATTCTTTGGGGTAACCTGTTCCCTTCCAAAACGTTTTGGTGGATTTTTCTTGATAGCAATTGGTCAGCCATCTTGCCAACACTGACCTCTCATCGTCTGCTTACAACAAGCTACAATATCAGCAATGGCATCTCAAATGCATCTCATTGGAAGATATTTTCAAAGACCAATATTTCAGCCAATACTGGGTTGATCTTTTTTCACTTCTCCAAAATAAAAAAAACCCATTCCATGTTATATTTGGAAATGCATGGAAATGTTCCAAGCAATTTTGTGAAACTTTTATATTATAGCTGGACATGTGTGCGTGCGTATGCGTGTCTGTGTGTGTTATGTATTCAACTGCGTGTATTATACAAATATTTTGCCCTTCCAATGATTCATGATTCAAAATAAATAAAAGTATCCTTGAAGAAACAAACCAAAAACTAAGAAAAATATTAAAATTAAACCAATGGCAAAGCACATAAGCAGTAACAAACTGGTTCAAAAACATAAAAGAAAAGAAAAAAAACAATGCCAATTTATACATCAAAACATTGTATCCGTCTTTACAGAAACCACACTAAACAATCCCATAGAACTAGCAAAACAACACTTGAAAATAAGTGACCAAGACATAAAATCATAAAACATAGTAAAAAAGCAATATTAAGAAATAAACAAAATATAGATAAAATAAGCAAAATATAGATAACAAACAAAATATAGAAAACAAACAAAATATAGATAAAATAAGGAAAACAATCACAAGAAAATTCAAAGAAATAGATTCAAAATATATAAAAACACAACTAAAGGAAGTAGACTTCCTAGATGTAAAATTAAACCTAGAAATAAACAACTACCAACCATTCAGGGAAGACAATAACCCCAGTATATATCCACACCTCATCTAACCATCCTCCAACAATAATAAAATGTAACATTAAACCTAGAAATAAACAACTACCAACCATTCAGGGTAGACAACAACCCCAGTATATATCCACACCTCATTTAACCATCCTCCAACAATAATAAAATCATTCTTAAATCAATTAGTTGACGACTGACAGATAACTCATCCGATGAAACAAAAATAAAAGATCAATATAAAATAGCCAAAAAAACAGCGGATTTAAAACAATTAGAATCACACAAAGTGAAAAAAATAAAAAATAAAAAGAAACATAATTTGGTTTAATCCACCGTTTAATAAAAACACAAAAACCAATATAGGCAATATATTCCTAAGACTCATAGACAAAGACTTCATACAAACAAACAGATTACATAAAATACTAAACAAAAACACAATCCAAATTAGCTACAGCTGTACTAACAACATAGAACAAATAATAAAGAACGCAATAACAAAATAACAAATAACAAACTAAAAATAAACCAAGACCAAACATGTAACTGCAGAAATAAAGACACATGCCCACTACAAGGCAGCTGCCGCAAAACAAACACAATATACCATGCAATAGTAAAAACAAAAAGCATGGAAAGACCGCTTCAACAACCACACGAAGGTCCCTCAACCACGAACAATATTAAAACGACACAGCACTATCAAAATACATTTGGAAAAAAGAAAAGAAAAAAGGACACCTTCAATCACATCATACCAAAAGACAACACAAATGTGCTCTATGTCTAGAAGAAAAGCTAGCCATAATTTCCTACAGTAATTATTGAATAACAGAACTGAAACAATCTCAAAATGTACGCACCACAATAAATACATCAAATTCCAATTCCACCCCACCCCCACAAAAAACACAAATTACATTATAATGAAAAACTGCAAAAATGAATACATTACATCACAATAACAATTACTAAAAGAACAAAAAATACAAATGAGACAGTAAGGCTTTTTTTTTTTCTCTTGTTCAGACAAATCAACAATTACAAACTCCGCTTCTAAAGTTTTACTGGATCACATTCCACCTTTGCATAACTGGTATTTTGAATATTAAAGGTAAAACAGGATTGAATTCAAAATCAAATCGTCGATCATAGACCTCAGAATCTTTTACTTCTTAAAGTCAGTGGTTGGAACTGTGCTGGAAATGCCGTTGACAAAAACCCGAGGATCTTTAAAACTGATAATTTAAAAACTTCAAATTAAGCATTATTCTTTTTTATTCTGAAGTTGCCTTTCATCATCATCATCATCATCATCATCATCATCAT
>VCCN01001484.1:4228379-4240786 GCA_006491835.1 Architeuthis dux | reverse complement strand
CAATTTATATTGTATAAACTACCTAAAAGTATTTTTCAAATAACTAACGTAAACAGACATCATTCTCAAATCCAGACAAGGCAATCAATAAAAACAGCATATCACATTTTAAAAAAATAAGTTCATAATATTAAATCGCATTGTAATGCTTATATCGCTTATTAAAATTATTTATTACTAGCTAAATTGCTAGTAATAAATAATTTTAAGGAAATATGCAGTTATTTATATATTTTCATAATAAAGAAAGAAAATAGTGATATCATTAATACTTTTAAGGTTGATTTTATTTTTACTAATTTAGAATCTTGATGAAAAACAGCTTTGTGAGAAACCTCCTCCTGATTTCGGTCTTCTTTGCATTGCTTTGTTACTTTAACAATATTTTGCAAAGCGTTGGATGTGAAACGGTTGTGGGGAGTTAAATATCGATCATGGTGAGTACATGTCAACTTCATTGGTATTGTTGTTATTGGGCTTTAATAATTGCTATTGAATAAAATAGATACAAATAGATTTATAAACATATCCATTTATATTTATTGACAACTTTCCGAGTGTTGTAATATCATACGTAAAGTATTTGTGGGAGTTTATATAAAAAACACCAATCGTGTAGCGAGAGATGTTACCTGGATCCCCAACTTTGAATACCATGCAATAGGCCATCGTCCTAAGACATTACACAAGCCTGCCCAGCCGAAAATGCCAACCACGAGCATTACAAAATGTCCCGACCCGTTTTAGTGAAATCTGAAGGACAGACAGGGGATCTGTCCTTCAGATTTCAACAAAGTTACCAAAGTTACCGACTTTCTTCAGGAAAGTGATTGTCTTATTCAGTTGAAGGCGTTATTTTTCTTTTAAATTTCACGGTTGTTTAATTATAAGATTGGTGAGAAATTTACCAAACGAAAAAGAGATTAGATAAACAAACGAATACAGAGTTGTAGTCGAGGTATTAGGGATTCGATATTTCTCGAAGTTGGCCAAATTTGACAGTACAGAATTTTGAGGAAAATCGAGCTCATCCCTAAAAACCTGCCAGACAGTCACGATGACTACAACAGCGAGTAAATAATTTAAAATAAATTTCCCCTGTAAAACAAGTTGTATTTATTTCTGTAGTAAAATTCCTTACCTTATTTGGTAAGGAATTTTATTACAGAAATAAATACAACTTGTTTTACAGGGGAAATTTATTTTAAATTATTTTAGTAAAAATTGACTGCAAATTATTTTGCTATAGAAATGCGATGCAAATCGATATGTGATGACAGGTCATGTCAACAATAGCAGACGACATGTATTGTATTGTCTAAAAAATATTTTAAAATAGTCATTTTCAATTCATTTCGATAGTAATATCATGACCTGTTAATCAGTTATCGATCTCCGATAAAGGATTATACCAACCGCATCCGTTGAAAAGCTATATTCCATTGTTTCTTTATGCACCATGTGATTCTTTACCACATTTCAGTTGAGTAATGATGAAACTAACTTTGCAAATTAAATTATATTCATTGTAAGCGTAAACTATTTTAGTAAATTTTTAATTACAGAATTTCAATTTAAAAAAATGTTAAAGCCTGTCAACAAAATGGTGTCAAAATTATAATTTATTGATTAAAAAGTAAACTTTTATTTTAAAAGTTCAATTCTACGTTGAAAATGAAAATTTGTTTTTCTTGCACTTCAAAAGCGTTCATTAGGAGTTTGATTCTCATCTGTTTATATAGCAGGCAGACTCACGGACTTCGCTGACATACTCACCGGAAAAAAACGTCAAAATCCTATAGAATTTAATTTTATCATCGTAAAGATTATTTGTGAACCGGAGATAATTTGTTTTTCTTTTTTGGGACTTTTCTAGCAAGAAAACAAGAAAAAACTTAAGAACACATTTTTAAAATTCTTTAATTACGTTTTAAAATAGTGTATCGAAGATTTCAAAAGTTCCGTGAGTCTGCCTAGCCTAATGTATATGATCCTCAAAAATATTCTGAACATTACGATATACAGGATAAACGAAGAATGTGAACCGAGGAAAATCATGTAGGTAAGGGGTGGGAGAGGGGTAGAGTAAGAAGGGTATCAAGAAATTACAAATGCCTTTCCTGAAGATCTTTGCCGATTTCTCTGATGCTGTTCTCTAAATACTTTCAATTTTCCTGATAACAAAATCTACTTTTGTTCCAATCTTTTTGCAAATCCTTTTGGAGACCGTTCCATGGGTTTTGTTTCATTCTCTTTCACTTTCATTCTGTCATCTGCTGGAACTGCCCCATACATGAACATATCTTTTGTCTGACTAGATGACCAGATCTTGATTGCTCTTCTGGATTCTATAATCCGTTTGAATTTCAAAATCCAAAACAATCTTACGTATTTTTCTTTCTTTTCTTTATTGTTAGAATATGTCCCCATCATCATCATCATCATCATCATCATCATGAGTCTGTGCATGTTCACACCGGATGTCTGGTGTTCATCGCTCAAGTCTCCCGCCCTCCTCTCACTTTCCCGCAGTCCACCGCAGTGCTGTGGTTTGCACATTCTCACCAGATGTCTGGCGATTATCGCCAAGGGCTGACTGTCAGTAAGTCGGCTCAGGTCTCTAGTAATCCTCTCAGCGTCCTCACATCTGTGGTTTGTACTGTCCCACCCTTCCCCCACTTTATGCCATGTTCATTCCAGCTGTTAGGCCATTGCTGACGATAGGAGGTCGTTAGTCGCATATTTTCAGTAACCTCCTCAGTATTCTTGCAGACCCCGGTGGTCCTGTGGTCTGCATAGTCTCAATCCTTCCTCTTATCTTCAACTTCCCCAATCTTGACTTCAATGTCTTTGGCACTGTTCCAAGTGTGCCTGTTATTATTGGCACTACCCTGATCTTCGTGTTCCACGCCTTTCTCAGCTCCCGAGCCAAGTCCTGGTACTTTTCCAGTTTTTTCACTCTCTTTCGTATACACTCTGTGGTCCGCAGGTACAGTCACGTTTATGATTTGGCAAGTTCTCATTTCCTTGTGCACAACTATCAGATCTGGTCTTCTTGTTTGGATGGGGTAGTCGGTTTGGATGTCGAAGTTCCAGAGTAATTTATGGCTTCTACTTTCCAGAACGGTCTCTGGTTTGTGCTGGTACCATTTGTCTAAATGGCCGAATCCTAGTCGTTTGCATAGTTCCTGGTGTATCACTGTCGCTACCATATATCGTGCCTGTTCTCCTCCTGTTTGCTAAATTCGCTGGTTATGTGGTTAATCGTCTCAACCCTTTCTACACAGAGGCGGCATTTGCTGTTTTTCTGAATGTTGTCGATCTTCGCCTTGACGTAGTTTGTCCCGATGCATTTGTTTTGGGCTGTCATGCTGAGGCATTCTGTTTCTCTCTTCAGGTGTCCTTTGCGTAGCCATGTCCATAATCTTTCGTCTGTGATATTTTCCATCTGTCTTTTAAATTCTCCATTGAGCCATTTTTGGTCCCATTTTTCTTTCCTTCTTTTCATTACTACCTCGTTTGCTACTTCTTGTTTGTTTGTTGCACTGCTTCGAGTGCTTTTCATATTTTCACTGCATGCTTGCACATGCTTTTCCAATCCCTGTTTTGCCATTTGGACACAGTGTCCTATGCTGATGAGTCCTCTGTCGCCATCTTTTCTTTTCACATACAATTTGTCTGTGTCATCTCTGCTGTATCCTGGTTTCAATGCACTCAGCAATGCAGTTGTATCAAATGCTCCAGAGGGGGGAATCTGTCAGAAAATATTTTGGAAACTAGCTGAGCGACGCTTGGGGTATGCATTTGATTGTGTGAAACTATATTAAATTCCATGTATTGCCAGAATAATTTCACTTGGCCACTTACAAACACCAGTTCAACTGCACATCTACTTAATTGTTGTTGTTTTTGTCGGCGTTGTCGTTGTTGTTGTTGTAATGATGATATTAGTAATGGTCGTTGTCATTGTAGAGGTGATGAAAATAGCTGATGCTACTACTACTGATGATAACTTGAATAACTGATTAGACATCCCATTAATTGCCCAAAGGTCACTAAATGGCGGACGTGACCATCTGCACAAACCGATCCTCTTGGTCAATACACGGCCATTTGACTGCTAATTATCAGCTCATGTTGCATGAGAAATAGACATCGTCTCAGATTTCAGGTACCCGATAGGACATCAGATAACATTTTGACGTCCATCCTCTTTTAAAATTGCAGTAAGAACAACTATTTGTCTTCTGCTTTCCATTATATCTTTTATTACGCTCCGAGCCCATTCTTCAATATGTTTGTGTATTTTTGTTATGAGATCAATGACGGTTTTGGCGCCAGCTCACCTGAAAGTAGATGAAAAAACAAATGCATAAACAGTACCCACGATGAATACTTAGCTACGGAAATTCGAGCTCTGTACTTCTAAAGTGCACACACCAGAATTCTTATTCCACGGAAGAGTAGCTGCCAAAATGGCTTCAGTTGACATAATCAAATTTCGATCGATTTCCTTCTTGAACAAGTTCACCATTTACCTGAGTGAGTAAATACAATTAGAAATAACATTTTAAAAAATGTGTAACTATTAACTCAAATTCATGTTCAGTTGAAGAGGCTAAATTTGAATCTTGGTGTTGACAAAGAAAATATAAATTCTATATCTTAAAAATCATTTGTTTATTGCAATTGGGAATAATGCTTTGACAAACATGAATTAATGAAACAAAACCAGATGCTATTTTGCATCTAGTTTTGTTTCTAGCAATCCTATAATGCAAGTGTTCTTTCTTTTACCGTGTATGTGCGTATCCAGTAATAAACGTGTGTGCGCGCGTGTGACAGAGATTGATTGGGAGGGGGGGGGCTTTGTATGCATAGATAATATCTATAAATATGCGTATAAATATGTAAAAAATGTGGTTGATCTATAGTGTCTAATAAACGGCAGCGTTTTATGTGTGCTCGCCCGCATCCATTTAACAAACTTTCAGATTCCATTTACTAATACTCCTTGCGGGAATATATTTCTGGGGGAATTGATTTACTCATATATATTTTGGAAAAATATCTGAGTAAGATCAGATTATTGTCAAACTCTAGTTCAAGTCGGAGGCTGGAGTTGACATTGTTTTTCCACCGTAACAACAAGAACAAAAACAACAAGAACATCCTCACCTAATTTAGGGGAGACAACCTTCACCTATTACATTTCCAATATTTATTCAAAATATTGGAAATGAAATCAGTGAAGAGTTGCCTCCCCTAAATTTTAGTAGTTTATGATTACATAATCTTTGGAATATATACACTACAAAGGTTGCAGTAATCTTCTTTAGGCGGAATAAAAGTAGGAATGGAGTTTGAACTTGCAGCAGCCAGGCTTGTTATCAGATAATTTGCAGTTGAAAGAGGTCGCAAAATTCATGGCTACAATTGTGAGTTGCCCAACTTGATAATGTGTCATCGAGACAACTAAAACTGGAAGCAGAATTTGCTTGTGACTACCGAGCCAGCTAGATAGATGTAATAAAGATAAACACTGAGATAGTATACAGATCCTATATATTTTGATATGTACTGACTGATACAGAGTTTGTGTACTGCTACAAAATTATGAGTAGAGGGAGGTGAAATTTACCTGGACTCGAACAACGACTACAACCGCTCGAGGCAAACAACCAACTATTTTCAGGGCAACACTATATATTAAGTGAATCACCGTAGTATGTCCGTAGCGCTGACACAATTATACAAGAAGCCAAAAAATGTCGCGAAAAAAAGCATTTTTTTCAAAAATCAAAAACACCAAAAATCTTTTAGAAAAAGATTTCAAAATATTTCCGCGACCGCAATAATCTTCATGGGACCCCCCAGGGGTGTCCCGACCCCGACTTTGTTCTCAAAGTCGGGGTCGGGACACCCCTAGATTACAATTCTCCATCTAATAAAAAATAAATATTAAAAAATATCTTTTTTTACTTGATTTTGCCTGCTGGATAATAGGAAGGGGTAAGTGAGTGAGTGCATGTGTCTGCTTCTACTGCTAGTATTTCATTAGAAAAAAAATACAAAAAATAAAACATTTTTAGAGCGTGTCTACATGGTGTACCAAAAGGTATGTCCGGTAGCACTGATACAAGATTAAAAGAGTAACAAAAAAACAGAAAATTCGTTTGAAAAAAATTTCCAAAAATCCAAGAAACATTTTTAGAAGAATTTTGCCAGGTTCTAGGTCATATAGTGTGTCCGTAGCGGTGACACAAGAAAACACAACTGAATGAAAAGGGAAGAATAACTCACCACGTTGCTTGTTGTTTGGTCAAGTCGGTGATCATGGGCGACGGTGATTCAATAAATAGATATGAGAGTGTCCTACCTCATGGCGGAGATATTTACGGATTTTCCACCGGTTCCAGTGGTTGGTATTCGAGCCCAGGTTAAATTTAGGATTTCGATTAAGTTTTATGCAGGCAGACTTATTTGCACAGCACAATGCCAAGGTTCTGATAGATAGATAGATAGATAGATAGATAGATAGATAGATAGTAGAGTTTGAGATAGATATGTATAATCTGAGATAAATAGATCCTCTTTGTATTTCAACACCATGTTATTCTGCTTACCGGTGTGACTAGCAGGGTTACCGGCGTTGGCCGGTGGAAAATAGCTTCAAGTATAAAAACACATGAAAACAAATAGCTACCCCTTAAAATTTGATCCCTAAATAAGTGGAAATAAAATCCCCGATTTTGACCCCGAAAAGTGGAAAAATAAATTTCCCGCTCGATTTTGACCCCTTATAAAGGTAAAGTTCCCCCGATTCTGATCCCCACCCGATTTTGAATCCTAAAAGGCAAAAACAAAGCTCCACCATGATTTTGACAAATCATGGCCACTAAAAAAAAAACACTCTATGCTGACCCGTAAACGGGGGAAAATGTTTCCCCTCACTTTTTACCCCTAAAAGAGAAAGTTATCTTTGCTTATGTCTTTTAGCGAGTTCTATTTTTCTACATTCTCTATAAAATATATGCTCAGTTCATACCTGCATTGTGAATCGGACCCCCTACTAAAAACTTGATAGTATAAATAAATAGCCTATGTTTTATCCAGGGATTAAGTCCATATCTATGCAAAATATCAGATCCCTGGGACTTTTAGTTTGGCCGTGATGCTCACTGCAGACAGTCAAATTTATACGTACATACATACAACGTCACACACAAAAATAGTTACTTTCGCATAGTATTGGAGATATCCTACTCATTTCACTTTTCGAACTTTGTACACACAATTCCTTTGGTGACCTATCGGGATATCCTTTACCCATGAGTTCGAGTTGATTTTTCCTCCTCAGAAAAAGTGTTCTTTCTCCTTGACCACCAACGCATCACTATGAATCGCGTGGCCCCTTTTATAATAAGCACATTTCGCTTCTAAGCCAAGCTTCCGTAACGAAGCAAGAAAAACAAATTGAATTATTATAATAATTCAATTTCTTTTTTGCTCGAGCTTATCTTAGCTAGCTATTTTTATTCATGCGCATCTTTCTGATCCTGTCTTCGCAACCTTTTCTCTCATAGCATGTTTTATACGTATGCATTTCATTTTATGTTTTATTCTGTTTATTAAATGTTGTCACGTATATGTCTACACATATCTATGTCTTTGTTCCTCTTTTGGGTGGGTGGGGGGTCTGTTAGAATAGAAATTCATTTTTTTTATGCCTCTTGTCTGTTTCTTGAGAAAATCAACATGGCTTCTCAGCCTTAATTCAATTTCGACACGACGTCATAACCTTCCGGCGACTTACCAAGAAATATTAATTTCACACCAGTGAACCAATAGTTTTGGTCGTGACCCGACTTCTCCGCACACATCTATCCCGCGCCGACATCTGAACGCCGACTTCACCACGCACGACCTTACCACGCAAGGTCAACTCGGTTCACGGATAACTGGGCGCTTCTCAGCGCAAAAGGGGCAAACAAAAACAAACTACGGAATTAAAACAATTTATTGTGATACAAAAATTGAATTATTTTAGTGAATTAATTTACTTTTGTGTGGTTCAATTTTGATAATTTTCTAGTTCGCAGGAAACAAACTATAAAACTATTTATTCCGGTACAGCGTTGTTTTCATTTTAAGTTGTATCATCAAATTTGTTGATAAAATGAGAGGAAAGATCGAAAATATATATATATCATCATAAAGAAACGGATTGTAAAACAAAAAAAAATCAATTGGAAAATAAGGAAGAATTGATGAAATTTTGGGGTGGAAACAGGGATTTTTCGATTGAGACATATTTTTTATTAAATTCTGGGACGGATCCTCTCAATCGAAAAAAAAATCCTTGGATTCACCCCAAAATGTCATCAATTCTTCCTTTCACCATTCGACAAAATGTCATTGAAATTCATTGTGAACTTTTGGTGATATTGTGGAGACAAAAGTTATTTTAGACCAAAGTGATTTAGACAAAACTGATATTTGTTAAAGCGATGTAGACGAAAGTACCGTAACCCCCATACATAAACCATATGTATTTAGATTACAAAAATACTCAATGAACAGTTTGAAATTTCCCCATCTGGCCTGTGCTTATTATCTACTCTGCCCGGCCTTAGTCCTATATTATCCTTCATTGCCATAAACATGCAGAAAGACAGATAGAATTTTAAAAAACTTCCTGAACAATCTTTTTTATATCAAATGAGAAAAGTGTAGGTTTTTGATTCTTTTTCTTTTTCGGGTATATCTTTACAAGTGCGCATTTGTGAGTAGTTTTAACGTTACACGGATGTTTTTGTCTGCTTGCATTGGCGCCTGTGGCTATTTGATAGTCTTCACTTCCAGGCGATCCATAACACTGAAACATAAGACGTGTGCACGTAGACGTTATTACGCCTCCCGACACAGAAGAGGGTAGAAAAGGCAGATAATTACATGCGAATCAGTTGCACCAGGTGTCATTTAGCGTTCAATTGATTTATAATATGGAGAGAGATAAGAACATTTTTAGTTTTGATTCGTGTCAATCGCAAATATGTACCTATTTGATTACATTGTAATAATAAACGCACAGATAAGCTCACAAAACATTCTCTCGGATAACAGACACAATCATTTACACATTAGCAACGATCGATTAACTGAGATATTATGTTCTTTATATCACAAACACACACATAAATTCTGGTTTGGGACTTAATCATGTGCATACAAGGTATATCACATATTCATTTACCCATTCAAATATAAACAGAAACATATAAGTATATAAACTGAGATGTAGATAAATTATACATGGAACTTTGGAAAACATGTCTATGTTTATCTACATGTCCCTCATTAATGGAACTTTGGAAAACATGTCTATGTTTATCTACATGTCCCTCATAAATGGAACTTTGGAAAACATGTCTATGTTTATCTACATGTCCCTCATAAATGGAACTTTGGAAAACATGTCTATATTTATCTATATGTCCCTCATAAAATTCGAGGAATACACATCAAAATATGAACAAAATTAACCTCAGTTAATCAAATATTGGTTACCAACAAGAATTCTTTTCGAAACTTCTGTTAGTCTTTCCGTTTAAAATTGCCTCAATGACAAGGTTTTCAGACGGATATAAATTTGTAGCTGTACACACTGAAAGATAGATAATAATAATAGAGTTTCTAGCCTGCCTTTATACATCTGCAGGTACACTACACACACACACACACACACACACACACACACACACACACTTCCGCAAGTTGCTAGGAGAGGTTCTGATTACAAATGAAACAAAATGACTGGCAACGAAACACAACTCGGAAAATGTTTAGTTCTGCATTTCACAATGTGCATTTGTGCGAATTAACATGTATGACAGGATCGAAGCCGTCTTGTCAGCTCTTCTCTTTGGTGTCCAGTCGGTTGTCTATAATGCATTACTTAAAATCATAAGTGCAAATCGATATATGTGCACTTACAAAAAACACTCAGGTAATGTCTGATGCATAGGTGTTCAGGTGTTTCGTACACAAATTTTCTCTTTGGCAATTTATTTCTTGTTTTGAAGATGAATTAAAATCAAAATGAGGATCTCGTTATTAAAAACTGAAATACTAAGAAAATTAACCACAGTTTTATCTTGAATTTTTATAAGATGCTGCATTGTCAGCCATTATTAATTTTTGACTAGTATTCCTTAATTGCAGTTTCTTTTTATAGCAACTATTCGGACCGTCATTCTACGGTCATTAATAAACAGAGTGGATCGGAAACTGTTGCTTTAGTACAGTGTTTCCCAGCTTCTGATTTATGTAATATATATTGATGCTCAATATATCAAAGCTGATTTGTTTGCTATGTTGCTCATTGATCAAAACAACGAAAGGAAAATGTGTGATTCAAACATAAGAATCCTACAGTAGTTGAAGTACACTGTATGATCCACCGAAAGGCTCTCGCCTCAAAGAGGTTACCGGCAGCTTTGTACGCTCATTTAGAGGTCATCATAAAACAGTCAACTTCATCAGTGGTTCAGCTCTGAATACAAGGCTTTTTCGTGATTTATGTGAAAGCATGAATGCTGAACACCAAGGTGTGTTGTGTCACACTAAAGTGAGCTGGCTATCAAAGGAAAACATAGTACCACCAGACCACGATGAACTTGCCTAACTTTCAAACTCATTTGGCCTACCTAGCCGACATATTCGAAATCCTAAATGAGCTAAACCGAAAACTACAAAGCCGTGAGACCAACATCATTAACCATACAGACAGTGTAAACATTTATTGCCAAACTACAGCTCTGGGAGAGACGCATAAAAGATGGAAATTTGATGCAATTCCATCTGCTTATTGAAGTTATTGGAGATGATAACATCAACCAGGTGCACAAGGCTGAAATTGCAGAACATCTAAACTCCATTATTGGTGAATTTCAGTGCTATTTCCAAGACATAATCACTGATCAATTATGTTCGCTTTCTTTCTTACAGAAGTTACAAATACACAACAGCAGCTGTACACTTATAATATTAAACTAATTCTTAGTATAAAGCTGTCTAATTATACGCAAAATAAAGTTATTATTTGAAATTCTTTGTTGTAACTTACTTAAATGGAAGAAGGGGAATACTAGTAATCTTATTGACAAAAGTGGGGAATGACTCGAAAAGGTTGGGAACTGCTCTGGTAGCTCAAACAGTAGAGAAGCTGTCGTACAGGCTTCCCGATGTGAAAGGGATGCGAGTTTGTGTCTCGCCTAGAGACTATTCATTATTTCAGCTCGGTGCTGTTTAGTAATGGCCGTAGAATGGCGTAGTTGCGATGATAAGCAATTGAAATCAAGATGAAAAAATAATAGTCAAATATTAATAATGGTCAACCACAGTTTTGGTAATCAAATATTAATTCCTGATCAGAATGGTTTTCGGAGTTACATTTGACTTTTTAATGGCTTTAAATTGTCGAATAGACAAGATACTTTTAAGATATAAACACAGAAATGGTTATATACAAATGTAACTATTAATAATTTAGAAGGAAGAGAACACACACATACATTCATACACGAACGCAGAATCAAGAATTGCTACACACATACACACACGCAACATCAGCGCATTAACAGTGAATGTATAGTAAATCTAATCGTCCAATATTAATGGAATTAAGTGGGGAATAATCCCCCTACACAAATAATACTGAAAACTATCTAGATCCAAACAAGGAACTTGATACTAATATTCAATATAGGTATTTACTAAGCTTAACTTAGTCTGGCACAAGGCAACAAGTGCTAGGCACCTAATAAGGATCGAACTCACTTCAACAGTAATAGCTTGCTGAACATTACACCACGACGCGTCAGAGATCACCATCTAGGCGGCGGCGGCGAATCCCAGGGTCCATGCAAGTCCGCACGAAATGCCGTGCTCAGTTGACGTCAGAGAATAACTGAGAAACGCCGTTTTGGTTTGAAATCAAAATGGAGAGAAAACAAAATGGAACCATTACAAACTTAATAACGATGACTGGGTGTTCAGCGAAAAGGTGCTCCACGACAATTGCTACATTTTGGATACGTCTTTATATTCACTTCCAGAAATACGAAAAATATTAAAATGTTCTAAATATTGGTTTGTATCTTTATCGGAACTAATTGAACTACATAGATCTAAACCGACTGAACTCGATAGATTTAAATAAATTGAAATATATATGGAAACATAGAGATAGTTATGTTGGCTCTTCTCCATGTCTGCATGTATTTATATCTGTTCCTTTTTTTAGAATATTTGCAATTTATGGTATAAGACTCATTATTTTGTCTCGGGTAAATTCAATCGGCAGGACCACTGTTGAACTCTCTCTCTCTCTCTCTCTCTCTCTC
>VCCN01001484.1:4193589-4207488 GCA_006491835.1 Architeuthis dux | reverse complement strand
GGGAATCCATAAGAATCGGACCAGCCCCAGGTCAGCCCTCCATTCAGCACCCTTAAACTTTCTCAAGAGCATAGCAATAAGATTATTTTTTAAAGTCAATGTTTTTTTAAGGTCATATTTAAAATAAAAATGGGTAATATTATTCACCAATTTTACAAATAAAATTTTTGAGTATTTGCTTTTTTTTGCTTTTGCCCCTTTTAAAATGTTGATACGTTCCCAATCAACGTAGACTAAGCAATTTAATAAACTGGGGAATGAGAAAATATACTTTCCTCATTCCTCAGCAACTCAATCGAAATGATGTTCAAACGTTTAACTCTTTTCAGTCGCTGCCAACATGGAGATTAAGAGTTTCTTTTTTTTTTTTCTTTGTACAGGCAACCTTTTAAAATATCTAAATGTTGATGAAGTAGTGTGTGTGTGAAACTAGTGCGTTATAAATTAGCAAGTATTATAATTTAGTCTTTTTGACCAATCATAAAACCAAAAAGGAGAATTGTGTTTGAGCCCAAATCTCAGACCTTTCATTTATTCTGGGGAACTTGAGAATATTCATATTCTTGATCAATATTTATGTTATATAATTAGTATTATTATAGTACAATATAATCAATCAGATAAAACATAAACCAAGTATAGCCATTTGTTTCCACTGATAATGAACAATTTTATTCCATCCTAATAAAAAGCCTATCTGCTAGAATAATTTCTTAATTATTCTAGCAGATAAGACTTTATGAATTTAAAAAGCCTATTTCAGCAATAATAGTATCTATGTGGTTGGCCCAAGGCGAAGCATATATTATATGCTTTGGCTTGGGTCTGCCTAATGAGACACTGCAAAAATTGTGTGTGTGGAGGGGGGGGGCTTAATTTTCTAGATGAAAATATTTTTCCTATTAATTTTAATGACTTAATAATTAATAAGTTGCAAAAAAAAAAAACATGAAAATAATTTCCTACGTTTGAGGAGAGACTCAAAGATATTTTTAAAAATGTAAAAACCAAAATGATGAAGTCATAAAAGTTGACATTTCACTGATTCCTTAATTGGCCTTTTTTAACTCTAAATATAACAGGTCTCGTTAGTCACTCAATAGAAACCGTCACGATAACATGCCGTGTCGGGGGCGATCAATTAAAAAATTGGAAAAAGTGCCGATCAATGATTAAGTTACTTCTCTTGCATTTTGTTGGGCCGTGATCATAAAAAAGTCTGAATTTTCCAAGAAAACAAGAGTGAATACTGCCGGGCACAAACTAAGGGATCAATTTAGCATAAACTTACATTGAATTGAACCCCCCACAAAAACCCATTATGGGGGGGGGGATTTGCAGCCCGCTAGCTCCATCGGTGCAGCCCTGTACGCGTGATACATAGCCAGCCAAGACGGATCAACTTAAACACTGAAGAAAAACCTATGTTGACAATTTTGGTGACAGTTTTGGTTGTCAGTTTCTAATTATAATAGGTCCTCCCATGCAATAAGGCATATAGTGCAATGGCTTTATCTCCATTAGAACAATGACAGCATCTATACCGGAGATTTTTATCCATTGTTTCTGTAGCAATTGTAGGTTTTGTACGGGGCTGAGGTGCTGGCCCAACTGCCCAGTTATTTTTTTTACCTCATGCTTTTCCTAAGGACATTAGCGCAAAGTGAACCTAAGCAGCCTCGTTCAAAAAATTAACTCTAAATAGAAATTAGTGATTTTTTTTTTTATCACAGCAGGAAGAATCTTCTAACCTTTTTTGGGGGGAGAGAGGGAGACGGATTTTTACATCCATAAAGCTGAAGTGCAATCAATAAAGAAAGAAATGTTAAAACAAGATGAGTGACAGGGGATAAAAAAGAGAGGAAAACACAAAGGAAAATAAGGATGGGGTAGGGAGAGGGAAAATTAATATAGAAAAATGAGAAACAAAAGAATATGAAGGGAGATAATCGAAAACAATATTCTAGAGAAATATTTCACAATTGTATGCATGCTAAGGGCAGGGTTTTGGGGGGCAGGGTAAATACACTTTTACTCTGGAATAAATTGAACTATTTTGTTTTAATCAACGTTAAAAAAAACAACAAAAAAAAAAAACAATTTCTATGCTAATTTAAATCAATATAAAAATTTTGAACAGTGATCACGTCTTATATTGTGAAAGTGTATGTTTTGTCTTAAAAAAAAACTTTTAAAGGAAAAAAAGCTTGACTTAAAATCCTTGGACTTTTAGTCATGAAGAGTTAAAAGGGGAAAATATGTTTAAACATTTTAGGGGGAATAATTTAGCAAAACAATTTAATATCCTTTGTGGTAATGTCGTCAATTATTGCCAATCCTAGGATTAAAAGTTTTCTTATTTTATTTTTTAAAAGGACTATTGTTAAGCTTAAGCAAAGCTTCAAAATAAAAATCGTCCTAAGTTTATTTGCAGTTTTGTCTGGGTAGTTATTCTCTATTTCTTTTTCCACAATGAAAAATCATTGTTTATCTAAAGGATTTATATGTTTATTTTCTGAAGTCCTTTCACAATAACATTTGAACAAAAAAGTGATAAATTTCTAAAAAGCAATTATAAAAGAAAGGGGGGAATATTATTATCAAAATTATACATATTGTATTAGCAATCGGTATATTAAATAATCAATAATTGAACATTTTCTAGATAAAAATTTCTCATGGGAATTCTTGTATATGTTTTGTCAAAAAAAGTCTGGAACATTCAAGAACCAGAGTGGGGGGGGGAAGAAAAGAAAAGCTAGCCAGAAGGGAGGGGGGAAATGAACACTTGATGAGAGGATGAAATTGATTACTGGAATTGTGTTTGTGTGTAAATATTTGAAAATCTGCTTCAGTTTCATCATAGCCATATTTTCAGTAGAGTGAAGAAGACAAAAGTCATTAATGGACTTCATCTGCCTCCTCTTAGAAATATAATTATTGAAATCATCTTCTCCATTCTCTGCAGCTCTCCAGATTCATACCTCGTTATTGAAAAATGTTTTTTTTCACATTTGTTTTTAATTTATTTGCACAGCTGCAGGTTTGTAAGAGATAAACTTGTTGGTTATTTGCTTTCATTTTACCCATCATGCACTGTTCAGAAATCTATTACAAACTGCTTTTTTCCCTCACTAACACTGGGGAAAGCAAATGTCTTCAGAGTAGAAAAAGAAGTCTATATTGGGATGATCAAATTCATCCTCAATGACATTTCTTCCTTTTTCATCATTAAAATATATTTCTGGCAAAAAAAAATCTTAAAAAATGATTGGAAAAAAAAGTGAATTTCTATTACAAAACTTCCCATTATTGCAAATAAAACACTGCATTCATTTAAAACAATTCATGGCAGCATAAATATAATACATATATAACATGTGTATCAATACGTACTTATTATTTTATGCATGCATGTTTAAAAACACATATCTTACATGTGTATAAATATATATGAAGTATATATTTTACATGGATATATATATTTTTCCATACACACACACACACACACATTACAAACATATATAACACATAGGCATGTATGTACAAAAAATATATATATTTATATTTACAGATATAAACATATATATAGACACACATGTATACAGACACACAATCAACCAACAGCTACTCAGTTTACAGACATTTTCTAATGAAGATAATCTTTGCAAAATAATTTATAAGTATCTATTCAAGTACTTTACTTTCGAATCAAAATACACAGCAACAGTAGCTGCTCATTATCATCTTCATACTTCAACCAGCATTTATACAATGGTCTTCAAAATAAATTAACTCTGCCCTCATAGAAACATTTCCAAACCACTGCTCAGGGTTGGCCATACAAATCTTTGGTGATATCCAACCCTGCCTCTTGGCCTCTTCCACATCCTGATGCCAATCAGAAACACAAAATCAATATTATTCATGACATATTTATAATAATGATGATAATAATGATAACAACAACAACAACAAAAGAAAAGAAAAGAAAAGATTTTAACCTGGTCTATCATTTTGGAAAACCATTAAAAAAACCTTTTAACAGCATTATTAATGACTTGATTTTTTCAGTAACTTTTCATCTACATCCTTAGGACTTCATTCACATTCAGGTTACCAGATATTATACATAACACCTGAAGATAACCAAAAAATATATCAGTCAAACAGTTTTAATGACCACACTGACCACAATAATGACATTGGTCCTAAAAGAATCACAATGGAGCCTCTTGTCAAAAGTATAGACCTATATAACATGTATTAACAACAATCATCTTTTGGGTGTTACAATATTTGAATGATAAGAAGCTAAACTTTATCATCCTGAGATGGCTCTTTCCAGTATTTCTGAATAAAACAAGTAACAGAAACATGATCACATGACCTGACACTTTTTCACTAAAGTAGGTCAGGACAGGATTTCAACTTTAATGATAGGAATTGTAAGTGACATTAATGGATTTTGCTGCATTTTTCATTCCACTAATTATTAAAAAAAGGATAGAAGATATTATCAAAGTCTACATAAGTTTATCTATTTTTCTATCAATGAAACAATAAAATCACCTACAAAGATATCTAACAAAATAAGGTAAGTTATAAAGCAAACTTGGGACACCCTGCACATATGTAAAGTATTCCAAAATGCAAATTGTTACTGTTTGACCCATTTTACCTATATTACCTATATTACTTTTTTCTTTTTAATTCAAAAGATGTCCATTACACCTGGGTTCAATTAACTCAGAACCTTAATTCCCATTTTATACATATTAGAAATTTTCATAGATATTTTCTTTTTTACATTAGAGAACCAGTTTCAAGTTCACTTTAGCATTATATAAATTTGTAAATATGGTAAATGTGTGTGTTCACAAATTCGTTAAAAAAAAGTCATAAACAGGTTAAGCAACATAACTGACATAAATATCTTCATATATGTACCAATTGAGAATAAACATATTTTATACTGTGCCACATTTTCAATTGCAAAATCATTTTTGCACAGTTTTATAGTAATTCACCTTATGCAATGAATGAAATTGAAAGACACACACACACACACACACACACACAAACCTCCCCTTTCTACAAAATCAACTAAACAGCAATTAGCATGGGCTTTTCATTATATTCTATAAATAGGAAAAATAAAGATAAAAGTTGGTAGGGGGTTGTGAGTTGTGCTCCTTTAAATGGACATGAAAGAAAAATTACATGACTTTTAAGAAGAAAAAAAACTCCTTAAAATGAATTACAAAAATTATTTTCTATACAAGAAAATTTGTTTTTACATTCAGAAAAACAAGATTATGAACAATGGGAAATCTTCCATTCAAACTGAAACTTTTATCTTCTAATGAAACATTTTTTAATCAGTTTCCTTTACACTAGTAAAAAAAAAAAAAAAAAAAAAAAGTTTGAAATTGTTTTCACATATTGATAAAAAAATTCTCAAAATGAGTAAATATTTTTTTACCTCAAAATTTTGTTTTCAAATTAAAAAAGTTTTTACATTAAAAAAGTTTTTACATTAAAAAAATTGATTCTTCATAGTTAAAAAATATTACAAGAATGATAAAAAAATTTTTTTTTAAAAACTGAAATTGACAAGAGAAATTGATGGGGCCAGAGGTGAATGTTGTGTTTATTGGAAAAGAGTGACTAATTGTTTGGCAGCTTTTGCAATGTCAAAAGCCGATTGTATGACTTGTTGAGTCTTCAGTTGAGGGTCAAAGCTTTGATGCTTTTCAGGGTTGCTCTGCGTGCATTCCTGACATTCTTCAGTCAGCCGTGTGGCACTGCTTGTCAACAGGAGTAAGGCACATCGGATACTTTCAGCCTTTGGCAATCTCTACATTTAAGGAGATGAGAGGAAAGCATTTAGGAAAGTGATAAATAAATTTTAAAAAACATCCTAAGATATAAAAGTTGCCTATTACAGATATACAGAACTGGAAGAACAAACGTATGTTTTGCAGAACAGCTTTCTGGAGGTTATGGGTGCATTCTGATCTTAAGAATAGGAAGAATTATATTTCATGCCTATCAAATAAAAGAGGCTTTTATGTGCATTAAATAATGCTAGCAAATTAAGAAAAAAATCTAAAAGCAACTTATATACTACAAGCATTATGAGCACCTGTTTTAGATTAATAGTTAGAAAACCAGTCTCACTGTTATTGCAATGGAGTTTGATTCAAGTTGGCTTAGTCAACCAAATATCTTATACGGGCATTATAATGCCTGTAGTGTATAAGATAGGCATAAGGTAATTAGAAAACAGAGAGAGCATTATACAATAGGCATAAGGTAATTAGAAAACAAACAGAGAGAGCATTATACAATAGGCATATGGTAATTAGAAAACAGAGATAGGAAGAGAACAACAGTGTCTGCCATCCTTGCAAAAACCTCAAGTAGAAACTCACCTTGGGAAACAGGGAAGCCATGTCAACAACTGCTGCATGAATTTTAAGAGAACAAGGTGCAAAACTGAAAAGGAAATAATCACAGTGTTATGAACCAGGTTTTCTCATCTAGGTGAACTAAGCTTCCAAAAATGTGTTTCTGCTAAGTTAATATATGAATATATGAAGTAGTGTTTCAAGTCTGATGTCAGTATTGTGATATTTGTAGAACAAGATCAATAGATAAAACACCAGACTTGAAACACTACTTATTGTATGCTTTGATAACCGTATTGTTCAAGTCTTGCAAGAAAATTGCTTCTTCAATCAATAGATCCTATACAAATTAGATCACTTCTGAAAATCATTTATTTTATCACTAAAAAAAAGAAAAGCTAATTAGAGCAAATGATAATTTATATGACAACAGTACAAATTATCTGTGCACTTATAATCAAAAAGTTTACTAATAACTAAGGGATTACTGCTCATAAAAACTGATAAGTTAACTTTTAAATTAATTTTAAAAAATTGCATGATAATGTCTTTATGCTATATTATTTTATGTCAAAGTAAAAGTCAAAATTCATTTAAATTCTATGAATTCTGAACTCATTATACATAAACATCTTTTATTTTTTTACATAAAAGATATAGCAGGGACTCATTTATCTAACCCTTCAATCTAAAGCTTTTTACAACTTGTAATGTATTTGTCAAGGTTATTTAACAAATACTAAAGACATCAAAATAAATTCAACACTTCAGTTTTAAGCAGGCAGTTGAGAAATATAATAAACTGATGATAGCATAGAAATTCAAATCTTATGCAACTTCAAACAAAGGTTGATTTTAAAGTTTTTATGAATTTTGGTGTTTATTTTGCTTCTATGCTGAAGAGGCAGGAACAGTACATAATGTAAATAAATCTGAATTCATTTTAAAGCTAATTTTTGGCCAAATGTTACTTAGAACATTTCTTGATTAATTTTTAAAAAACAGTTGTTTTACTTGACTTATGAAAGATTATGAATGATCTTGTCCAGAACAAGAGAAAGGCAATCATGCAAGTTTCAAATAAATGTCAAAAAAGGTAAAATTTCATGAAAAATGACTCAATACTATTAATATTATGTTGTTCAGAAAATATTGGCTGATTTTTATTAAATCACATTTTAGTCATGTTGCAATGTAACATATACTCAATATTTCTCTAGTGTACATGTATATTTTGTAAGATTAAATATTGTTCTCTAGATTTAAGAGCTTTTTCTTTCTTTCACAGATAATAATTTGCATGTTTAAGATGAATAATCTGCAGATGTAAGATTTAAATTAAAGAGTTACATCATTTTCTTGCATTTAAACTTGGCCACAGTCCCTTCCAGACAGTACCTTCCAGGGTGCCTGTAACATTAAGATGCAAGTCTTAATTAAAGATGTAGAGGGCAGAGTTGCAAATTGTCAATTGAAAGAATTAATGAAAGAGAATCCTCCTGAAACCATATGAAAAATAGCCCCAAAATTAAAGGTTTTACTTTCAACAATTTCAGATCATGAGAAGCAAATTGGGAAAGTAAAGAAACTTGACAAGTGGGTCCCACACAAACTCACCAAAAATTGTTGTTGCAATCAAAATTTCATAATTTGGATTCTGTTGTTGCAAAACAAAAAATGATCCATTTCTTAATCAAATTGTAACCTGTGATGAAAACTGGATCCTCTACAACAACCAAACGTATCTGCACAACAGCTGGACTATCATGAAACACCAAAACATTTTCCAAAGCCACCAACAAAATAGTATGGTCATTGTATGATGGTCTGTGACAGGTTTTGGTCCACTACAGTTTTCTCCGACAAGAAATGAATATCATAGCTAATGTTTACTGCCAAGAACTGGAAAAGGTGCACAGAATATTGTCTGAAATAAGACCAGCATTAGTCAATCGAAAGGGACTACTTTTGCTCAGCCACATATTGCACAATTCTTTAGGATTTGAAGCTTTGCCTTATTTTCCAGATTTTCCAGGTTAACATTTCTTTTCAAACATTTGCACAAATGATGTACAGACTTTTTCTTGACCATTCATATTAATATTTCAATTTGGCCATTATTTTCTGGATAACCTAATAGCTTTATTTACTTTTATCAAAGCCAAAAATGAATTTTTCATTCATATCCTTATAAGTATTAACACCATTGAAGGCACTTACCTTTCATATTTTCCTTCTTGTGCTGACTGCAAAAGTTCTTGGATTTTTTTTGTAATTCTTTCAGTCTTCTTTACAACTTCAGCTTGAGTAGGCAATCCAGTGACATCTCCTGCCATTTCTTCAAACACAGCAGATGGTGTCTTCCTAAGTGGAGCAGCCTCACTTATACTTTGAAGAGAGCTCCTGTGCACATCACTCCTGCAAGAAGAAAATAGAGAAACAGAATACTTACTGCAGGAAAAATTGACACATCAATTTAACAGTCAAATAATAACAAACTAATCCCACAAGAGATTTCATACATGAAACTGAAAGCTAATCAAATAAACTATCAAAAGTCAATCATTTCTTGCAATATAAAGGAAATAATTAGTGCTATAATATTGTAACTGATCTCCATCAAACAATTTTTTCAAAAGAATGTTTTTTCTTTTTAAAATCGAACAAATTGTTTGAAATGATTGACAACTCAGCATCAGGATGATTGCAGAAATGGTCTCCATCGATGAAGAGATGGTTCTTGACATGCATGGGCGTCTACAATGTTCATCATCTCGACCTTCACAAAATCACAGGTGTACGTGACATGCATTCTTCCCTTCAGTTAGTATACAAAAAGATTTGGCAGTCATTTTGTTCAATTTCACCAAAAATTTCAAATTGATGTGTTGCTCCATTTTTTAACTGATCATTTTGATGACACATCAGAAAACATGTCTACTTCAAGCGATGCGTAACAACGAACTGAAAACGCGAGCAGATTGAAACCCTTCAGAAGTTGTTTATGCTGACCCATTCGTCAATGTTTAACACATGGTTCACACCGTAGTTTGATTTAGATAATCCCACAGCTTATAAAGGTCTATGGTTAAAGTAGAAAGAAAACAACTGGTCAGCAAACCTAATTCCATATCTAAAGAGTATGGAATTTGGTAGATCTTTGGCATTCATAATGTTCCGAGAATGATATGAAATGTCAAAATATGAACAAAATCAACGATAAATCATAATTTTTTTAGTTTCTTCAAATGAACCCATTTTTAATCAAATGTTTTAAGCGATAGATTATTGCAACTCCCATTAAAGTTATGGTTTGCATACACAAAAATAACGAGTTTAAAGAAATTTCTACAAGAATTCAGAAATTAAATCAAAATAGAAAAAACAAAAGAAAATAGTTTAAATAATGCTACTAACCCTTGGGAGTTCTTCCGACTACCACTAGTATTACTGGCATTTTCAAAGTCGCAATCCTCACCCCCACTAGCAACAGTGCTGTGTACAGGGCTTGGAGAGCTACTCAAGCAGTTTTTTACACCGGTCTAGTTAAAAGAAGCAAATAAATCATATTAGAACATAAGAAGAATGAGGAGATGATAAAAATTCTTTATAAGAATAAATGAGGGGTATATCAAGGCTTCCATTTCCAAGATGACTGGATTGGACTTTGTGTATCATTTATGCATAGTCCAAGGTTCTGAAATGGAAAGCTTCTGAAACACCAGTGTATTTATATCAGGGGGAAATACTGTCTTAACTATAAACCCAAAGATAAAATTAAAATATAACTAAGTTTTGGTTTCAATTTTCCTGATTGCATTTTCTAAAATTGTATAATGCTTATATATCACACTTTTTATTTAAATCTAGATTTTATTATTTTTCCTCTTCCAAAACTCTTTAAAAAACTTGTACAATAAGATGGTTTAGTTAAAACCAGTCCAGGCATCTCAATAAAAGACAAATATACATTCATACTTATTGCAGATAATATAAGTTTCATTGTCCAATGACAAAAATTGTTAGCATTACAAAATCTTTAGTATTGCATTAAAATTAATTTTTAATATATAGAAAAAAAGTCAACTTTCAGACTAAATGCAAAATTCAAGACAATGCTCCTGATATTGCATACAAATTGGAAAAAAACAGGACACAACCAACACAGAGACTCTGAATAAATAGCATAACTAGTCACTCAAATGAAGATTATTTTGAAAATTAAATAATATTAAGAAAAAGAACAAAAGAGAAAATGTTTTAAATGGTATTTAAACCATAATGTTAGTCAGAATCTAATTACGGCTTCCATCGATTATTGTATGAATTTCTAGTGTTAGTACTATGAGTTACTCAATGCCAAGTATAAGGTTATTGTTTTGTATTAACAAATGAGATTACTTCTGTTTTACTCTCACAAGTAAGCATTTTTTATAACTTCTAAGTAATTGCATATTTTCTGCACAACATTTAACCAGGGGTTAATGAACAGGTTTCACAAGATATTGATAGTAAGTTTCATCTTCATTGGGTGCTCCATAAAACATGGTCAAGAATATAGCAACCATTTTTCACCTGTGGATAATTTTGTTAGGTTTAAAGCAATTTATACAGTGCAGATAAATAAATTCAAGCATACTAGGTTTTCAACACCAGAAATCAAAACAAAATGAAAATAAATGTTTAACAGCTATTTGTTCTGCTTTCAACTACTGAAAGAAAAGAAAATAATAAAAAATGTATAAATATATTTATGCTGAAACAAAACTGAAAAGAATAATGGTAAAATATATTACATTCAAATTAATTAAATTATTTCCAAAAAATAAAGAATCCAGTATAAAATCTAACAAAGTCATATTTTAAGTTTCTATTAAGATCAATGAAATCAAACGATGGATAATTTTATATCCGACAGAATATGATAATGATATGATAATAAATGTCATTATAATTATCATTAAGATCAATGCAAAATATTATGTTAATCGTTGATTTAATCATTAATTCTGCAGTTTTGTGCAAGTTGTTTCTCAAGTTATCAATGCACTAATTCAGAAAAAATGTCATTAAATCTGATTTAAATCTTTTATTCAAGCTTTCAAATTTGAAATATCTTAAATACATTAAGTAGCTTAATAACTTTAAATGAGGCTTTTCAATTAAAACCAAAGCAAGTTTGAAAAAACAAATAAAACAATCTAACAGCATCAGATGAGATAAATTTTGATCAAATAACTGATGTCACTAGCTATACATACAGAAGAATCTGAGTAGAACACAAAGTAATCATGATCATAATGATAGTTACAAAGATCAACAAAGAAAATAAATGTGCAGTAAAAAGAATGTTAAATATGGCATCATTATAAAACAAATGCCAAAATTGTCAACCAGCAGGTAACAATGAAAAGCAAAAACATGATTTAAAACAAATGTTCAAATAAATATTCAAGCAGACATAACAAAGAAACAGGCAATCAATAACAATTCTAAAAAGTTTTAAAAACAAAAAATGAATCTTTTAATAAAAGCAGAAGATGATGTTGAACAGCTCTTTTATAAAGTTGGCTTTTAAACTGTCACCAGTTGCTATAACAAGTGACCAATAATCATACATTGTCAGAGTCAGGTTGCATGTTAATTAAAAAAACCTTGGTCACATTCCCCCCTCCCCAAACAAGTCAGAATCCCTGCTCAATTGATATTGCTGCTGGAATAGAAATAGGTTTTCACTATTTCTATTCCAGCAGCAGCAACAACATCAGTTGAGCAGGGATTCTGACTCTGCACTCCATTAGAGTGTTGATTCATTTTCTGTAGGCTTAACTACTACTGGATGTGTTCTCAGCAAAATTCTCACAACTCAAACCTGATTTTCTCAATACAAATTAGCAACTGACCCATTTTTGTGCCTTATGATCAGCAGAAATAAATGTTTGTTCTTTTTAAGTTTTGAAATTCATTTTCATCATTTCCTGCCTTGGTCCTGAAATCTAGACACCACCACCATACAAATCTCATTTGAAAATTTTAGTTATCAAATAAAGGAAAAACAAACATTATATCATGACATGCAGATGTACATTTCTTACTTCCTAAAATAAATTCTTAACAATATATCTTCACAGCCAATCATTAAATACATTTCCACCACAAATTGTCAGTAATGTATTTTCATAACAAATCATTTGTAGACCATTTATAAAGTAAACCAAAATCTTTAGTAGATTGACACACACACACACACACAGGTATTTTGCAATATAACAACATTTGAACATTCATATGGACAAGTGTAACTAGCAAGGTAACGGCAAATGCTTTTGTGAAGGAAAAAAATCAAAAACACTTGCAGAATGTGGGAAATGAGCTGTACTAAGTGAAGCATTGGTGAATTAAATGAATGCATGAGAGACTGTGAAAAAAGACACAAATCCAGGGCAGTGTTGGGTTGAACAAAGGTGCTCAGCTCAAAATATGGTGACTGTGATTGCAACAGATCAGTGAAAGTGGTTGTCATGTAAGTGAGAAAGAGTTTCATGTTTTTAACATACATAACAAACAAGAACATCCTTTTCTTCCTTTTCACAAATTTTCAGATTAGACGTAAGAATTTATTCTCATTAATTTTTTTCATTACTCATATTTATGAGCCATACATTGCCAAACACCTCTTGTTTTTTCTTTATTCAGCCATATTTGATATAAAAATTTTTAATTTGAGTTAGCAAACATGATTGTCCTTTATCAGATCATATGAACCTTCAAACCAAACAGTGGTAAACTCTTTTCAACATTCTTATGTAGGTGATTTTTTTGACATTTGAAATTTCAGATAATATAAAGCTGCTTTCCTCACCTGACTGACACAAAAAGAACAGAAACTACACTTTAATCTTAGGCAGGGTCAGAGATTTTGCATTGTATTGTTCTGATAAAATGACCTTTTGGATTTCTTTATACCACTTGACAGAGCAAACAAAACAATATTAACCTACTAAACCCAAAGAGTGCTTTGAAAGGCAAATTCTAAAAAAACATCTATTACTTTTCCAAGTACAGACAAGAGTACTGGAATCTGAAATACACAAGATGCACCACAAAATTATTTCAGATAGAATCAAATAAGGAATTTTATTTACTTTGTTTTTATTTAACGCTCAAAGTTTCCAGTATATTGAGTAAATGATAAACCTGGCAACATGGGATATACAAGTACAGCGACACACTGACCTCAGTAGGCAGGTTGTATGAAAAAATGCCTTAGACTTAGATATCTGTTAAAAACCTCAAACTCAAACCAACAATATTTACATTAAAAAAATAAAGAACCAATATCTTAACTATCCCTTCAAATATATAGGCATTATACTGAGTTATATGAATGAACATATTTCCATATTGATATGAAACATCAGTGCAGGCAAACAATCTCAAACAAACACATATATACACATACATACATATATACACATATATATAT
>VCCN01001484.1:4159252-4177083 GCA_006491835.1 Architeuthis dux | reverse complement strand
CCACTTTATTGATCCCCCATTTCATGTACAGAGATTTTAAAATCTGGCTAAAACCAAAATATTGAATTAAGTTCAAAGAAATTAAAGAAAATAAAAACATTAACAAAATATACTTTTTAAAATGAAATAATGCTACAAATGTATGCAAAATGAAAAATGAAAAATTTATTCTACTTTAAAATATTAATTGAATAAAAGTAAAGAACAATAAAAACCAGAAATAAAATGAATGAAGATAAACATGCAATGCAAAGGGGAAAAAATGAAATTTCTTTACAATAATTATAGGCAAGAGTTTAAGTAGCAGGAATTGTTAATAGAATAAAAGAAAATCTACAAATTATGGGAACTTCTTTTTCTATTCAGAATTCATTGCCCAGCACAACAGTCAATAACAGCAAATCAGTTTGGCAGCTAAATTATATTTGAAAAAGAAAATTCATTTTGATCAAGTTAATTAAGAGGATAACAAGCCTGAAATTCTGACCATAGAAGCGTTAGTTCATTTTTTGTGTGAAGATCTAGCATGTTGCCAACTTTATTTTCAACTTTATTTTCAAGTTTACATCTAAAATTGAGTCAAAAAACATCTTAAACACCTAGTAAAATCTGGATTTTCCAGATATACATCTAAAATCTATGTAACAATATATACATATTAATAAATTAAATGTGACTTTAATCTTCAGTATCTATTTTATTAAAATATTACTTAATTTATTACAAATATTACTTATTTCATAACTATATATTAAATAAAAATATTGCTTATATTATTACAAATCATCTAAATAGTAATTTCTGACATCTAGATGCAAACAAAAACATCTAAATTTGCAACACTGAGCAAGGGACGTAGCTAACATTTTGGTATGTCAGTCAGTGATGGCAATTGATGCTAGCGCATCTAAAAATTTTCTTTTTCTCTATTGCTAATTGCACTTGAAAAAAAAAGAAAGTGTAATCATGACAGAAGGATTTAAAACAAAAAAGGATTCTAATTTCCATAAAAATTGTGGAGAATCAAGATATCAAACCAAAATTAAATGCTAATACTGTCCAACTTAATCCTACAGCTGGAACAAATATTACAATAGCTAAAATGGATCAAAAGCTAAACATGCATTCAGCTATCAATGGTGGCTATTTTAATCCATCATTAATAATTGAAAAGATAATCTAACTTTGTAGGAAATTTAAATAAATTAAAACTGCACTTATGTGACATTTAAATGAATCAAAGATGAATTCTTAAGATGAAAATTTAGAATTTAATTAACAATTAAATAGGACTAGCTGTGGGATTTTCAGCTAGATGTTTACTTTATATGGTTAAACAAAAAGGTAAAGATTCAGTTCAGCTCACCTGACAGACACAAAGTAAAGGTCCAGTTAGACATTTACTTACATTATAAATCAAACCCCTTGTTAAAAACTTTTGGTATTTTCAAAAACCAATATGCTTTGGTGTCCCATTAGTAGCCACAGAAAATTTGGTGGCCATAGCTCTAGCAGTCCTTGAGTTATGCAATGACAGACAGATGGACAGGCATTAGGTAGATCATAGTAAGATTTTATGCTAAAATGGATTCCAGGAAAATAATAATAGTGGAATTGAATTAAAATGTTAGATTTAGATTGGCTTTAAATGCTGGAGTCTTCCAAGATTTTAAAGAAATTGATGAAAGGATTTTACAATAAAAAAAACAGTCACAAAAATAATTATCATTGCATTTTTGTATAAATCTCAACTGAATATATTTAAATTTACAATATAGCAAAGACAGAATAACTGGAAATTTTCACAGGAAATGTGTAAGAACGTAATAATAAAAAGAATATTCAAAAACATTAACTAAAATTTTGGTCAGCAGTCATTTTTAATTTACTAATATTAATTATCATACAAAGAGTCTATGTATGTACAGCATTTCTATTTTTTATGAGCAAATTTGGAAAATAATTTACTATTCTCCTCCACATTTCCATAAGGACGAGGAAATAAACTATGAAATGCAAAGTTACTCCTAAGTTGTTTGTTTTAATACAAACGATACAAAAAGATACTTATTTTGCACCACACACATCATAAGAATGGAGGATGATCAGTTCAATAATGGCATATAAATTGATAGGTGTCAGAAATCATATTTTATAGCACTTTCTTTATTCTAATATCCTCTTAAATCTGAGTCCCAATTACAAAGTGACAGTCAACATTGAAATAGGAGTTATATATATATATATATTAGTATTTCGAAACAATTAAGAAAAATGTACCAGGCATAACTATCATACAGAAGGGATGAAATGCATGCAAGATCATCAAGTAATAAAGAAAGAAAACAAACTACTAATGGTTGATGCATTCCATGCAACCAATCAATTCAAATGTAATTGTTAGTTGAAAACAAAAAACAAAAAACAAAAGTTTTGTCAGTAAATGATAAGGTGAATAAACATTTTTTAAATACTCTTTTAGTGATTTGAAAGAAAGACATTTTGGATTCTATTTTGTGGTGGGGTGGAGATAAACAAAAGCCTTTTAGCTTCACAGGTAAAGGTATTGAAGGATCCTAATATAAAGGTATGACCAAGGTGTTTAGGTTTCAGAGTCAGAGGAACCACAAGGGCCTAGGGTATGGAAGACAAAGAGATCAGCTTCAGCTTCAGAATCAAATTATCAACAAAGATACAATGAGAAAAGAAAGAGCTTACTATTAAGGATAGACATGATGTCAGGATCTGGATAGACATGACGTCAGGATGTGGATAGACAGAGCAGATAATAAATGGGTTTGAAAAGGGATGAAGCAATGCATTGTGGGTTACAAAAAATGGTTTATTTAATAGCTCAGAAGAAATGTCAGTGAAGGTAAATGCTTATTTAAGCAGAATGGAAAATTAGTCAACACCATCAGAATCAATATGACATTTTATTCTGAGATAAAGGCACAGGTTGTTACTCATTGGCTAAAAGTTTTTAAAAATAGCAATTGATTAAAGTTCATTTATTTCAATGAGTACCTCAACAATTATAAAGAATATCAAACATATATCCATACATTGTAATACAAATTTTTCAAAATTTTGGACTTCCTTTTTTAGACAACTTAATTTTGCTTGTTATTTCTAATCACTTTGTTTTTATTCACATCATGGGCAGTTGATTAGCAAAAGGACTGCCTTCATTCTTCACAATGAATTTACAAACAAATCTTCATTGTGAGTCATTTTTTAAATTTTGTTATGAAGAAAGTTTGTTTTTATCCATCCAGCTACCAGGTTCAGTTCATATCTATATCCAAAAACATTACAACTATTATTCATTACACATACGGATATAACTGCTTAGTGGAGAACAAAAAGAAATACTGACATAGTGCATGCAGAAGATTCAAGATTTGTCTGATTTTTATATATATTTATGCAAAAAATCCTAAATAATACTGCAAGTTTGATTATTCAGATTTCGCAATCAACTTTTCAGTTTAAAGTTCCCATTTTAATTCATAATATTCCAATCATGGTTAACAAACACATAAACAAGGATGTTAGTTCAAATACCGGACGTCAATAATAGGGGAAAAAAACTTGAAATTAGGAAATAATGCTTAGTAATTTATAAGTTAATTAAATTTCTTTTTCCCAAACTTTTGGTGGCAAAGAATGTGTACTTCATGTCAAAAGCATCACTTGCTGTAACAGTAGATCCACTTTTCTTTTTAATATCTAAAAAAGTGAATGTAAAAAGGTATTTCTTTTTTCTTCAATTTAATCATCCAAATTCAATGAAATTTCCCAGAATCTTCTAGTATTAGTAGTAGTAGTATTAAACCAGAAACTATGGAAGCTGAACCTAATGTATGATTATCATCATCTGGGATCATAGGGGATACAATTCACAATTGGCGTTATGAAAGATAAAAATTTGCACTTGCAGATTCTGATGATGTTCATTCATGCCTTTTCATTTATTGGATAAGATTGATAGACAAATAACTCATTACAATATTCAAACTTTTGATTTGTTATGAGTTATCTTTTTTTATAGATTTAATATAAGAGCTTTGTTATAAATATTTAATGCCAACTTCACCAGATGGACTTTGTTGGTTTGACCACTAATTGGTTGATTCTCTTCCAATCAAGGTAGTTCACTGCCAGGCTTGTCTCGGTCTTCAGACAAGGCAAGCCAACAAATACTGATGGCTTGGTTCCTGGGGATCCATCTTCCAGGTAGTACCTTCCATTTGCACTAAAAGGGGTAGGGTGAGTGGACACCCTGTGGCAATATACAGATGGAGCTGGGATATTTTTCCAATTACCTGCACACAAATGTGCACTGGGTACCACACTAAAAATGGCCTTGTGCTACATTTCATCTGTGTGGGAAGATGACTAAATACCTATCAATATTTAGCCATCATACTCCTCAAGCCAACTATTTTGAAAGGATATGCTTATATCCATTTATCTGTGATCATACTTTTTGTAAAAAAGTTGATTACTTATTTTTTTAAATTTTATTAGTTTATAGGATTCATTAGTATGACCAAGAATAAACTAAAACTTTTGGCAGCATGCCATGTTGGGGGTGATCAATTAAAAATTGGAAAAAGGGGTGATCACTGAATAAGTTACTTCTCTCGCCTTTTGTTGGGAAGTGATCACTGAAAAAGTCTGAATTTTCAAAAAACAAGCAGACACAAACTAAGATCAATTTAGCATAAACTTACATTGCAAATTGCCCCCCCCCAATTAAAAACTTATGTAGGAGGGGAATTTAAAATAGACATAAGGAGTAAATGTTTAAATTTTCAGCTCTCTAGCTCCATTGGTACAGCCTGTATGCATGATACATACATATATAGCCAGCCAGACCAATTTGAAAACTGAAGAAACCTATATTGACAGTTTTGGTTGACTGTTTCTAATATCTTTATCTAAAGCGGAGATTTGGTTCCACTGCTTTACTGACTTTACTCAACATCACACTAACTATCCTATATTTGGGTACTTGCTTTCCACTTCAAGCGCAAAGATTATTCATTAGAAAACATTCTAACAGTACACATTTCTATAAAGGCTAACATTTTATTTGATTAAGCAATTAACCATTATCTTAAAGTTGCTGAAGTATTAAATAACAACACCAAGTGGCAAAAGTTTATTTTTCAACTCATAAATGCTGAAACATAAATAATTGTGTTAGAGAGAAATTATGTAAACAAATGCAGAAGCAGGATTAAGAGTAAAAGATTCAGATTAGATCAGAATGGATTAGAACCTCTTTAAAAAAGAAAAGGATGGATCGACTTGCATTGATGGAGCAAGGGTAAACAAGCCGTTCATGCAGTAAGCAGAAGTTGGATATCTCACCTCTGTGAAGGACACCATTGAAGTAGGTGTGGTCTCACGATGGATAATCCGAGACTAGACGGGTAGCAGAAAAAAATCTTAGAATTTCTTGTTGTTATGGAAGAGGTTATTTTATTTTTAAATGAATTAAAAAAAAAGTATGTATCTGAGTGATTCATTAGTTCCTCCGACCCAATATCTCCAAAATATTATTTTCTAAAACTTTTAAACACAGTAAATTTATTTTACTACAGATTCATTGTTTCAATGTAAATACCTTTTAAAATTCACTGACTATGCATCACAAATCATTATTAATCTGAAAACAGTCAATCATTTGACTGATTAAATTAACCACACTGGCGGAATGTTCCAAACTACCACAATTGACTAGTTGTGGTTTGCAATCCCACTATTGGCTACTTCTATATGTACCTGTTTGCATAGAATTATTGCATCAATTCTGTATAAGATATAAACACACACACACAGAAAAGCAATCATATTGTCAGAAGATAATATTTCTATGCTTTCAATTATCACTAATAAAAATTTAATAAGAAAATATAAAATAGTTGTAAAAGAAAAAATATTGATATCTAAAAGATAGGGACATCATTTTGAATTCTTTAAAACAAAGTTAACAAACTTTGATATTCCATTATAAGATTTTATAATTATAATCATATCATATATCATAAAAGTGTCTATAACATTTTCTTTACACAGAAATTATCAAACTTAGAATACCACGAGTTCTAGTCTATATGATAATTTGTTTTCTTTTACAACTATTTATTTGGTAGAATAAAAGCCAAATTACTAACTTAATATTTACCTTTCTTCTTATTAAAACAAAGAATATAGGTAATGCCAATAGCTAAATCATTTTAGCTATTATTATATTATTAGCTTTGCTCAGAAAGTTTCATCCAATTTTGGTAAAAACTAGTAACTAATTGGCATTAATGAATAAGTATAATTAAGCAAGATAGGGAATGATCAATTTTACATTCTGATAGTGCTAATAAGAAGAAAGGTAAATATTAAGTTAATAATTAGGCTTGTAGACTGCATTGAAAAGAAATGTGCTTTTCCCTTTCTTCTATGTTTTTAACAACCATAGAAAATTTATCAGTTCCTCAACAGATTCAAAATCCAATGATCAATAATGAACTCTTTGGGAATTTCTCAAGTCAATATTTAAAAGACAAACAAAAACAGAAAAGATGTTTAAAAGGGTAGGAAGAATTGTGTCTCCTAGCAACGAAGAAAAATAAGCAATGGTTGACTCACATCTGCAGGCCGATCTTTCTTCATCTCTTCTTTGGCACTCTTTATACTCTGAGTATCAATACTGCTGTAGTCTTCATCAGAGGCAACACTATCATACAATGGTTCATCATCGCTCGATACTTGGCTGTAACCTCGAGAATTCCTTTGTTGACCTGACAGCGCTGCTGATGTACGACCAGCTACAAAATAAAAAAATTGAAAATTTAGTTGACAATTTTTTTATAAGTGAAGTAAGCAATAAACATATGTAAGATTTAAAGTGGAATGCCACTGTCTGTTTAAGAATCAATCTCACTATTCTAGCAAATGATTCTGAAAAAAATATTTTAAGAATGAGTTTAGTCAAGTAATCATTTGATAGGACAAGGGAGAAATATCTTTTTTTAAATATATTTTAAGTATAAAAAGGCAAGGGGGAAACCAGCATGTCTTTTTTACCTGAATAAAAGAGCCATTTCTTTATTACTTGTTCTTTATAACTTTATTGACATTGCCAAAGGAAATGTATCTTCAAATTAAATAAGAACCTGTTCCCAAGAAAATGATATTTTTACATTTTCCAAGAATTAGTAATTTTTCTAAAATAACTTTTAAAACTATCTATTTATTTCTAAAGGTTTACCACAATATGAGATTACTTAATACCAGTAGAGCAATCAGACATTTTCTTGGAGTTTTCAGTCTATGAGTCCTAGAGATTATCAAGATCGATTGATATGATAGCTTTAAATGTTCAAATCATGATCACTCAAAATGTAAAAATAAAAATTGTTCTTTTTCAAGATAGGCTCACAATCAAGATTAATCCTTTTATGGGAAAAACCATTTACAACCAATTTTTATGTTTTAAACTTTAAAAATAAATTATCTGCAATTATATTATAATAAAACAATCTTGAAATATTATAGCAGCATTTTTAGCACTATAAAAATACATAATGTATTTTATCGGTTCTAAATCTCTGAAATATAATTATCAGTAAAAACATAAAAGTATTAAGGTGCCCTGCCAAATATTAAGTCATTATTAATCAGGTGTTTTTGACAATATCACAAAAAACACTTTAAGAGCTTTTAATTAAATGTTTCTGAGGTTAAGATTCTATATTACACAGAATGCTAAGAAAGGTATAATTACTCTACAAAGCTTCATATAAAACATGAATGAATAGGAAACCTGCTTAGAACCAAAGCCTCTTCCCTCATTTCATCAATTGAGAGAAGCAAAAAATAAAAGCAATCAATGGTTTTTAAAGTTTAACAATTAATTGGGAAATTGGTTTTTCTTATTTCCTATCTTAGATTTCTACAACCACAGAATCTTTACGGGGGTTTGAAAAAATTAAAATAAAAAGAATAGCATTTTTCACAATAGAAATATTGAGTTTATAGTCTGTTAGTAACACTAAACTCTTAGAAACTACCAGGTCAATTTTCATGAAATTTTCTACATGAATTTACTGTGGTGCCCTTTAAAAATATTTTTCCATTTGAGATCTATTTAAAAATAGTCTCAAATGTTAAACTAAAACAAAGTCTGTTACGATTTAACTGTACACCTTCTCTTGAAATGATTTATTTTTATCAGAGAAAATAATCATATTCTAAACTTTGACTTAAATAGTCATGAATAGAGATAAAAATGTATTATATATTGTTAACAAAGATTCTCTTCCATTTAATAGATTTATGTATATTTATATTTGATAATTAAATAAGAATCAAAGCAAAATTATTTCAATGCATACCAAGTAATTTTACTAATACAGACAAAAATATACCTCTCCTTGACAGAGGTAAAAAGAAGAGGATACATTTTCATCTTCACAGAAAAGATTATTCTATTAAATGTGAACAAACAGGTGCAATGTCCACATCACCTGAAGATTGGAAAAGAGGCCAATCAAATAATAGCATTATAAAAAAAATAATGCACTCAGCCAAATAATTCATTGTCTAAAAATAATTAACAATTACTCATCCAAATATTCCAATCAATATCATTTGAGACAATTAAATGAATGAAAGAAAAATTTTGTTTTAAAATCTATACAAAAATTAGTGTGTGAGCAAATTTTTGGACCAATTTAAATTAAACCTTTGGACAAAAACTTAATAGCAAAGAATTTTGTTTGTTTATTTTTTTATACATTCAAAATTACATTTTTGCTACTATCAAAGTTAAGCAACAATTTTCATTGATTTGCGGGTAATTTTTCAGTTTTATTTATTTGTTTTTCTTCTTCATTGGGAAACTTGTGTAACACTGTGCAATGTGATTTTTGTTCCTGGGTAGTGAGTGTTATTTTCTAATTGCTTATGTGTAAAAAGTATAGAAAATGGTTATTATTCCCTTCAAACTTTGCTTTTGTGACCAGGATAGTGATATTTTGAAATTTACCTATTTTCAATTGGACAATGGGAGAATTTGCATATTTTTCCCAGAAAAACAACATGTATTAACATGTATTTACACTAATGTTAAACAAAAATGATCTCAAAAGATTTAGAAGTGAGTAGATTTTCAAGATTTACGATTGTACTATAATTCAGTTTCACGAACCAGACCCCAAAATATAATCTGTGATCATGTGCTCAGTATATGTTCCTTGATAGCAACATTCAAAATCCAGTATATCCCAGTGGGAGGTCCCGCCTTGCTCCTCCGAATACGCCTCAATGTTCTCCTTGAATTTATTAAGATGAGTGTCAAGGATATGGACTTTGAGGGACAGCCTGCAGCCCGTTTTACTGTAGTTCTTCACCATAATCTCAATTAGCTCCACATAGTTTTTGAGCTTGCGATTGCCCTGGAAGCCCTGAACCACTGTGATAAAGCTGTACCAAGCTGCTTCTCCTCCTTGGGGAATTCCTTGCACTTGAGGATTTTCTTTGTCCTTTGCCTTAAACAGTATTCCATGGCAACATCTGCTAAGATATGCCATGTAGGCCTCGCACATTTTGGCCTGCTTATTGGGGATCAAGACAAATTCTGGGCACCTCATTTCACCCGCAATACAAAAGTTTCAAGACCTTGCTAGATGCCTTGAAGTATGAGGATTACAGCTGAAAGGTCATCAGAGACTATAAAACAATGGCATTCCTGATGGGTCTCCAAAGCAATTTTACCAAGTTTCACTGCTATCTTTGTCTTTGGGAGGGACAATTTGGAGCCCTACCAAATTTAAATTAGGCCTCAGACAGCCGAAGGAAGGTAATTGAAGGCTGCAAACTCCTTATCTAAGGCTGTGACAAATTGTTTCATAATGAAACAATTTGTCACAGCCCTAGACAAATTGTTTCATAATTAAACAATTTGTCACAGCCCTAGATAAGGAGTTTGCAGCCTTCAATTACCTTCCCTCAGCTGTCTGAGGCAAAACAGGTAAATTACAAAAGCAATGTTTGAAGGGAATAATTGACATTTTTGTATACTTTTCAGACATAATTAATCAGGAAATAACATTTATTACCCAGGAACAAAATAAAAAGTTTTTAAAAAGTTGTATAGTGTAATATGCAAAGTTTGACCAAAATCAGTGCAAGCATCTTAGAGAAAGACATTCACATTATGACCATTCATTTTCATGCAGTAACACCACCTTTATATTTCTATTACTTAAGAATAAAAAATATTTTTTACTTGGAATTTAAAAAAATATTACAATTGCATTTTATTGATTAAAATAGCAAGTATAAATTAATCAATTTTTTTCTTTTCAGGAAATTTGAACATCAAGCAATATTGACAGAAGTTTTATTTCTATTGTTAAATTTGTATAACATCAAATATTCATACATCTCAGTGTTTTCATTGAAGAGGCTCCTTCAATTAAACTATTAAAATTATTTCAGATTTCATTATTATCATTATCATGATATGACCACCAATACCCCCACCATTTTACCCCAAACGTCTGTAAATCACTTCTACAATCTTTTTCATGCCTATATTCTGATACTTCACCAAACACAACTAAAAATCATTTTTTACTGATGTACTTTTGTATATATCATGTTATTAGCATGGAAAATTTAGTCTTTTTACAAATAAAAGATATATTACATATATGTCAAGTAGGCAGATATATAAAGTTTTCTTCGTTATTTAAAAAAAACAAAATAATTATTGTCATCAAATGCATATATAAATTATGGGACAAACAAAAAATATGTATAATCAATGTCTAGTAGCAATATATGTTTAATGCCATCAACCAATATTGAACTTGTGACCTCTCATCTTCCATGAATGAGAAAACAATTTTATACATTCCAATATGTTTCCCTATATTTGATAAGATTATGCATACTTTTATTTATAGACAAATATATTAATGAAGCAGGATTGCCAAATTTGACCAGGAGGGTAGATAATCCCAGCTTTTTCTTAGAGACTTACCAAAAACAGGCATTGGAATAGCATTGAATTTGGAAATCAAGTGAGTCTGGAGGCAGACAGGCTGGTATTGAACCTCTGCCTCCAGACTCGCTTGATTTCCAAATTCAATGCTATTCCAATGCCTGTTTTGAGTATAAAGCTCAGATTATCTCCCCTCCAGATCTGACAACCTTGTAATGAAGGTATATATTTATCTGTTAATAGATTGAAAAGCTAACACAATAAATTGTCAAATGGATAGGAGTGTGGTTTTAATTTTGTGATAGGTGGAAAGCAACAAATTTATACAACAAAGCTTGTATTAAATATACAGTTCTACAGTGATAGGGATTATGTAAAATAAAACATATATATATATGTTTGTTGTGTGGATGTAAGGTAATCCGACAGAATGGTAGAGGTAATTTGACAATGTGGTAATGAAAGATTGAGCAAAGTGCGTTACGTCTCAAATATATTTATTATCATAAAGATAAGCCTTGATGCATTTCACTGAGTTTCAACCTTTGGTTTTCCCAGTTCAGTACACATTTCACACAAACATGTGAATATTCAGACTGCACTGCAAGAGCTTCTGAAGACGTTGAATGAAACTCGGCGAAATGTATCAAGGCTTATCTTTATGATAATAAATATGTTTGAGACGTAACACGCTTGTCAAATTACTTTTTGGGTAAGTAAGCAACAAAAGTAGAAAGAGAAATGGATATTAATATTGAATGCTAATAAACTAAAACCCCAATAATATTGGTGGTGAGAAGCATAATGCTGACTCTTTGTTACCATGTACTGGAAGCAATTCCATAATTTTAGTAATTATTTTATGATAATGAATAAAACTTATTTTATTTATCAACATATGAATTAATGAATGGTAGCATTCATTAATTCATATGTTGGTGAATAAAATAAGTTGTTTTCATTAATTCTTTTTATAACATTATCCAATAAAAACATGTATCTTAACCTGAATGAATTAATAAGTATTATGGAAGCATGAAACAGGTGGAAAAATCTGGAATAGTGGACCATATCTGGAGTGAAGAGAGAACACATAATCCTCTCTGGGATGAGGGAGCACTGTTGGAGAATGAGGAAGTTGAAGGATGCAGGTGCATGAGTTGGACTAGAACAGATATTCCAGCATCACATGGTTTTCTTTGCTAAGCAAACTCCCCTGTGTATAGTTTGGAATCATCTTGGTACTTGGGTATCAGTATAGTTACATCTGTGTACCTAGAACTGCTGAAATGGATTGATCTAGTTGGCATATTAATTTTTTTCCTGTCACCATTTCTTTTCCTGGAAGAAAAAAGGCTTTTCCTAACGAGAGCTGAAGAATGGATCAGCTGCAGTGTTGTGTTAACATCAAGTACACAAGGAAGGGGTTCAATTGTCCAAACAAAATTTGGAACTTTATCACATTGTTTTTACATGCATTTTATTTGACAGGTGAATTTTGGAGGAAGAATGGAATTGAGCCAGTACAGCAAGTACAATTGAATTGTAATAATTAATATACAAAGACTCCAGAAAACCCCAAAACCAGAGTAGCTAAAAGAAGTAAATAGGCAACACAGAAGTTTAGAGACTTGCTAAAAATGTTGTTAATTTTAAGACTAATGGAGAAAGCAGAGATAGAAAAAAAGAAAGAAAAACTAAAACCATAAAAGTTTGGGGCTGAATTTTGAAAATTACTCTCACCAGGTGCAAAAATCATCTTTGTAGATATCTTCAGACCAGAGTCATAAGTGTTGCGGTTACCAATTTCTTTTATCACAAGTAAAAAAAAATCAATATAAAAACATTACAAAAGAGAAAATAAACAAAACAAAAAAAACAAAAAAAAAACATGCAAAACAAAGATTTTTATATAATTTTCTTTCATGCCAAACCTCCAGCTTACAAGTTACAAAAACATGCTTTTCAAAGCTCTTACAACTGTTATTAGCTAAAAAATAAAGCAAGATGTTTTTCCATCACATGGTACTGTTGATTGCTTTGCAAATAATATCAGGTCATCCCATGAGCAATATTCAAATTTAGGGTCAGAAAAAAATATCAAAAATTCATTTTTAATTAAAACTTATTCATTAACATAGGTTCTATCATTATCAATAACAAGTTTATTGTGCCGTCAAAAATATGTGAAATATATGAATACACATTGCATTTTACATGCAGTGAGCTTGGAGAATTTTTTTGATTTTTTTGGTTTTGTTTTTATTATTCTCTAAATTCAGCATTTTTACTACATCATCAGAACATGAAATTCTATTTTTACTACTTCATCATGTGCTTTTTCTAAACTCATAGAGCATTACATGTTCTATGTGCTCCATAGACACTTCCATCTCCATAGGAGGGTCATGTTAGTAACTAAGTTAGTTGAATCGTAATGTGACTTACTCGTTTAAAACTGTATGAACACATACTAGCATGTATTGTTATAATTTAGGCATTTTAGAAAAGCAAAAATATCTTTCAATCAATTGCTATCAGATTTCAGACATTACTTATGGGATGACCTGATCTGCACGCATACTTCTACGTATACGTAGAAGTAACAATAGTAGGGGAAGATAGAAACTAGCTTTTAGCATAATTTACAAGATTGGATTCTTGCATTGTTTATGCTACATTCAATAAAACAATTAGTAAAGCAAAACTTCTAAACACAAGGAAAGGTGAAAAAGGAGCAGGCAAAGAGTTTTTTTTAATATCTTTCTCATAAAAATTTCCTTTCTTGCTAATTTTTTTATATTAAAAAGATATATTTAAATACATTTTACTTACCTAAAAGAAATAATATATGCTCTACATTTTGAACAATATCAATAGATCAGACTTTTATAATATATAAATTATGCCAATAGATTATCTTAAAAGGATTCAATCGCTTCAATGCTGACTTAAAAAACACTTTAGATAATTTATCATTATAAAAAAGGTCTCTGAATATGAAAAAATAGGATGTAAACAACAATGAAACCAATGCAAAGTTGATAGTACAGATGTGCTAAAATAGAGAAGCTTGCTAAACAAACTAATGTGGAGATAACTATATTTAAACCTACTAATAATTCAATAAAAATCAACCATATGGCAATAAAAGTGTTAAAACAAGGTCTCAACCCAAACCTCTGGAGAGAGTACATCTCTTAGTTTGTTGCATTGGAAAGATGTTTCTCAGCTGTACAAAATATATTTGCATCATTTTGGTATATTATCAACTAGAAATAAAGACCTGTCTGCAAAGCACGTCTAAGTACGACTTTGTGTAACAACAACAGCCTCAGTTTTACTGATACTGAAAAAACTATGTTTTTAATTATTTTTATTTTGCTTATTTTGAAAAAAGATGTTCCAGAATTTGATTTGACATACTTCTATTCTAGAGAGAAGAATTTCCTAATTCCATCAATAATATGTTGAAATTCTACTGGAAGTAACATTCTGTTAATGCTTTTAATATCTGGAACAAGTAAAGGAGGTTCCATGTTTTTATGATTATCTCCCTAGTCATGCGTGTGTATGAGAAAGTGAGATACGCACACACAGGTGGATATGTGCATGCATATACATAGATATTTTACTTACTGTGTTCTTTGGGTGTGAGTGCAATTGAGGCTGTTCCCATCTGTCTTCTCTTTGCATCACTAAGTATATCAATGATGAGGGTAACAAATTCTCGAGGGTTGAAGCGAGCCAATTTTTGGCGACCCTAGATAAGAGGGAAAAAAAACAAAGAAAAAAATGGGATGGAGGTAGACAATTCCATCAACAATAAACATGAATAAAATTATTGCATAACCAGCTGAAAATTAACTCTTTGAACACGATTACAGAATTATATGTGTGGACTAATTTCAACCAGACTGTCTATATTCATTGCAAACATGATGCATTTAGATTAAAATCCTGTAAGATTAAATTATTTTTAGAAAACAAAATAAGATATTACCAAAACTCAAGCCACAAACTTCTATATAATAATGGAGATATCCAATTTTGGTTTTGTTTTTCATGAATTTATGATTCAAAACTGATAGTACCATTACTGATATTATTGTTCGGACTGAGATCCTCATCTTGGTTGTCATTTCCACAACGTTTCGGCCGATGTACTCTCCGGCCTTCTTCAGGTGTCAAGTTTTGTCGGTAACTTACCGGAACTATTGAACTGAACCCTTTATTTGATCCACGGGGGTATACTGTCCTCATTCCACTATCCATGTCCTAGAAATTATTTCGTGGTTAATTTGGTGCTCCTGCCTGCCGCCGTCCCAACTTGTCCAAGTTGGGACGGTGGCCTAGATAGCTAAAGCGTTGGTTAAAAAGCGTCTGACTGTTGAGTCATCTGTAGGTTGTGGGTTCAATCCCAGGCAGGAGCACCAAATTAACCACGAAATAATTTCTAGGACATGGATAGTGGAATGAGGACAGTATACCCCCGTGGATCAAATAAAGGGTTCAGTTCAATAGTTCCGGTAAGTTACCGACAAAACTTGACACCTGAAGAAGGCCGGAGAGTACATCGGCCGAAACGTTGTGGAAATGACAACCAAGATGAGGATCTCAGTCCGAACAATAATATCAGTAATACTAACACCTCATCTCAGAAATACCGAACTCTGATAGTACCATCTTACAAAAATACATGTATTTTAAGAAGTAAAGTATCATAGGAAAAGCTACCTTTATTGTAATGTTCATAAGTAAAGAATTACATCATAACTCATTTTTATTCTGCAAGTTTTCACAAAAAATCAAGGCAAGTAGATACTCAGCTTATCTATAGCACAGAATGTTATGATATACTGCCACGGGGAGGGGGGGGTCATTTCTGATCTAACACCTGGGCAAAAGTGGAAGTGACCCCGGTGACCTCAGGAAATATACATATGCATATGCATGGGTGTCCAAAAACAGGATGTTGACTAAAGTTGCAGGTGTGCTGGAAAATCAATGTGGGCATATCGATGCCCATAAGAGGGACAGCGAACTCACAGAAACTCAGAGACGGACAAGACTCAGAACAGAGACAAGCAGAGACAGCCGGAGAGGCAGAACAGGCTGTCAGCTCCCTTATTTCTCTCCCACTCTTCACTCTCCACCACGACAATGTATTCTTATGAAATAAAAATATGTCCTCATATTTTTATAAACAAGTTTTGAGTCTTCCTTTAATTATCCAAGTTCAGGATTTCCCTCCCACAAATGAGCAACCCACGACGAGACATCTCATGTCGACAGAACATGTCAGCAGTATACAACAAGAATAGAAATAGATACATATTTTTCTAAAACTCGACTAGAAAGCACTCGGAGAGCGGCATAACAATGCTGTACACTAACCATAAACTGAATGAAAATAAAATATTAAAGAATAGGGGAGAGAACGCAATTCCCTCAATATGTTCAAATAGTGAGTTACTTCTCTTGAAATTGAAATTTAGTTAACTGTTCATTTTTAACCTTTCATGCAGAATAATAAAAATATCTCAATCAAAAATGCACTTGCTGGATCCACCCCAAATTTGATCACTTCTTCCTTACCCCATGACCAACGCTTTCACAAAATTTCAATACAATTCATTGAGAACTTTTGGAGATATCATGTGGACAGACACAGGGTAATTTCTTTTGATAATCCAATTAACTTATTTATTTACTCTGTCAATGAAGTTGTAAAAAGGTATATGATTTTGGACACATTTGTAGGTTCACATTTTTTCCTGTCTGCATGATATCTCCAAAAGTGCTCAATGAATATCATTCAGATTTTCTGGAAGGATGGACAATAGGCAAAGGTAGAACTGATTAAATTCTGGAGTGGAACTATGCAAAATTACCTCTTCTACATTGTAGTTATATGTCCAAGGTTTTTCATTACATTGATTTCTCTTTCAGCTTCATATATGAATAAAAAAATATATGCAACAGTCGAAGTTTAAACAGTTAACTACCCTGTCTCTGATCTATCCACTAAGTGATTTCAATGATGTTTATGGTTACTGACAGCGGCATTGACAGAGCTATGCGCTCTTTGAGTGCTTTCTAGTTCTAAAAGTGTCTACAATCCAGCAAACTGATTTTTTGATAACATTATTCCTTTTCCAACTTTTGTTTGCACAATCCATCTCTTCTTTACATCTTTGATGTTAATGCAACATTTCAGCCTCTATTTATCAAATTCCAGATAGACTGCTATAAAAATATGAATACCTAAATATCTCCATTCTTTTCCATTATGATTTCAATTGTAATCAATGTATTATCATGCAATAGATATCATATGATAATGATGATATCATTATCATATGATAATGATGATATCATTATCATGATATCATTATCATATGATATCTATTGTACATCAAAACATTAAGACACATACAGATTTATAATCGAGATATATTTCTTATAGATAAACAATAAAAATAGATCTAAAAAGAATCAATGTATTGTTGAATATAATTTGCTTACCTGGTTTCTAGTTGTAGAAAATTCTGGATTTACAGGAAGAAATGGAATTGTAACATTTATAGTTGAGCTTTGCTCATTTGAAGACACCCAAACTGCAAAATAGGAAAAGACAAAAATTACCAGAAGGCAAACAGCTATTTTGTATTGAATGTCACATCTATTCTTCTCTCCAAATCAAAACAGATTTGCTTATAATTATGTCTCTCACTGTATAGATGGCAAGTTTTATTTATACATATATATAATCCGTATACAACGAGTTGTGGATCAATAAAGGAATATC
>VCCN01001484.1:4142526-4157507 GCA_006491835.1 Architeuthis dux | reverse complement strand
CAAATGCTGATAGACATAAACCCAGCTATCTAGACACTTACCCCCATACTGGGCACACAGATAACCAGGATCAGACCCAAGTTTAACTAACTCAAACATGGGAAAAATCGGACAGCACACACAAGTTTTCTGCACTGCAAAACAGCTTCTGAAGATGCTGAATGAAACACAGAGAAATGCATCAAGGCTTATCTTAATGATATGTTTGAGACATAACACTTTTCTCAATCTTTCATTTCCATATTGTCATTGCATTGAAATAAGATTCTAACAAGAATATATTTAATGTTGAGCAAAATGTAGTAAGGGTCAGTATCTTTGAGCCAGTTTAAGCATTTGTGTAGGAGATACTTGTATAGCATTCACCTACTCTCTTATCCTTATTATGCTGGCAGTTGATCTGATAAAATGAAATTAACCAGACTAAAACTGAAAATGATCCATTTTTAACACAGGCAATACTTGTAATGAATAAAAGCCACTTACTTTCATCGTTTTCTCGTCTGTCAACTTCATCATAAACATCCATGGCAAGTTCTTCAAATAAATTGTTAGGAAGCTGAAAATTATTAAGAGAAGCAAAAGTTGAAACTTAATGATTTCTGTTTTAAAAAAAAAGTAACATAATCTTTATTACAACTAACAGTTAGTAACCTTAGTTTTCCAAACAATATAATTTTCCTTAATATTAATAGTTAGTTTGATAAATATTTTTGTTATCACTACTATATCTAATTAAGTGTAAAAACTTATCTTATGTTCTTTAATTTTAAGGTCCATAAGAACAGTGAGAATAAGCTCTTGAACCTGTCACCAGGTATTTAGCTTCAGTTAAGTATTTCATATTCCAGGCCCAATGCAGTTAGGAAATCTGCTTACTTGAAAAATCAGAAATACAAAGGAATATAAATAATGTAATCTGGATGATAAAATGACATTAAAAGTGTGTCTCACTGTTTTTCCCCCCATTTAATTAATTTTAAGGGGAACTAAATATGTTTATGTTTATGAGATGAGAGAATCACCCAATGTTCTGTCCCCTGGGATATAACGCTGAAATTTGTGCTCTCTGCTGCACCCTGTCCTCTGCTTAAATTCTTCCATACTCTACTATATCTCATTATTATGAGACATCTAAATTAGAGGGCCTTTTTTTTTTCAGTTCAGTTTTTTTCTCTTAAGCCAACAAATGTCATAGATTTTCTCAGATAACTCTTGTAAACGGCATCAATCCTATCTTCCTTCACTACTTCAGAAGGGAGGCTACTAAAAAGGATTATTGCTTTGTAGAGTCTGACTATGATATCTTTCTTGGCTCCATTGCCATTGATAACGATGCTTCCAAGGTATGTAAAATCTTTAGACATATTTTAAAACCTCAAGATCAATGGTAATAGGTGGTGGTTGTGGGTTGTTTATATACATTCCCTGGCTTTTCTTCTCATTGATTTCCATCCCAATTCATTTGTTTGGCATAATAGATTCAGACAGTTTGATATTTCTTGTCTGCTTTGATGATACAAATGCAACATCAAAGGTCTTCACATCTCACAGATGTTGCTTGACTCTACAACCTATACTGCAGCTCATGCTTAACCAAACAGCATAGTGGTAGATAATAAATACTTAAGATGGACAAAGTTTCCAGAGAAATGTCCAGGAGTAAGCAAATATTGATAACCTACACTGTGTTTTTCAGAGTTAATTGTTTAATTTTGGAGGGAAGATCTTAGACAGTCAGACAATTATGTTTGAAAATTGACTGTCAAATATGAAATAACTTGGTTAAATACTGATAACCTAGAAATAGGGGTTCCAGAGTTAATTGCATCAGTATGTTTTAAAATGCCCTAATGGACAAGGTTTCTGAAAGAAATTTCAATATGATTAAGGAAAACCTCTTCTGAATCAGTATTGATGAACAACTTGATAAAATGCAGTTTCATAATTTAATTAGGTACTGAAGTTCTTACAATTCTTTTTTAAAAAATCATATTCTAATACACAATATATTTCACATATATAATGAATTATCCTCTTTCAGTTCACAACTATTTTGCTTGAAATTGTTTCTGGAATCAGGGGAAAAGTGAGCAGCAAAGTAAAATGTGTACATACTGCCTGTAGCATTTTCTTTGCTTCTTTTGCCAATTCAGAAATGTCTAGACTGCTGTAAAAAGACAAAAAGGAAAAGAAAGAGAATATCAGTAAACAAAGCAAAGATAATAAGAAACCCAGACAATGATTGCCATTGTACCTCTCTTTAACATTATTTATCATTTTCAAGAAAGGTATAAAACAATAAGAGAAAAATATTCAAATTATTCCATTTTACATATTAAATATATTAGCCTTATTAAATCATTATTTGTATTGTAAGAACTTTTAAGAAAGCATACTTCTATATCAATGACATTGTGGCATCATTCAGACTAACATCACCATCTTTTAAGTCCTTTTCATTTGGTAATTTTCTGCAAAACAGTTCCTTCTACATTTTTTTTCAAGCTTTGGACAAGCTGTTTTGTTACAGTAGGCTTTAATAATCAGTGTCCAAAAAATAATTTAATAAGCCTGAAAGTCAGACCATAGATGTGCTAGTTCTTTTCTTTTCCTTTTCAAGCAAGGACAGTGAGCCAACTTTATTTTGAAGTTTACATCTAAAATTGAATAAGAAAACCCATCTTAAACACCTAGATTCTCCAGATATATATATTTAAAATCTAGGAAATATATTACATATTAATGAATTAAATGTGAATTTAATCTTCAACATTTTATTAAAATATTACTTATTTTATTACTATAAATTAAATAAATAAATATATTACTTATTTTATCAAAAATCATCTAAATAGCAATTTCTGACATCTAGACAAAAACATCTAGATTTAGATGAAAAACATCTAAATTGGCAACACAAGACGTAACTCGGCAACATCTAAATTGGCAACACTGAGCAAGGGAAGTAACTAACATTTTGCTATGTCAGTCAGTGACAGCGATCACCGCTAGAGATGTTAGCGCATCTAAAAGAAAGAGAGAGAGAGAGATAGAAATCCAAAATTTTCTTTAAAAATCCTTTCCTTCACATTGCTGAATCAAAAGAAATTTCTTAAAGTGTCTTAAAGGTGCTTCATCTAAAAAAAATAAGAAAGATGTTAGTCTGAAAAGAGCTGCCACAAAGTTTAATATAGTGATTATTAAAGTGACAAACTGGTGTTCTGCACATGTTCAAACAAACATATACACAAATAAACACAAAAGAATATCAAACTAAATTTTGAAACCAATACAATCACTCTTGAATATATATATATACTTGAAGACAATTGCCATGTTGATAATAGATATTGACAAAAAATTTTAACATACTTAGGTCCACAAAAATGTGATTTTTAAAAATAAAATAGTACATGCTATTGAATCATTGTATATGTGTGTTTTGTATCTGAAATATCTGGATTAATTTTAACCAAACAAATTTTATGAATATCAAGTTGTTTTGTTTTACACATGTATCAGCAAGATTTGAATCATAAAATGTTAAAGGCAAAATCCAGGTTCAATACTAAGATTGTTATTCAAATCTTCCTGATTACAGCCACTAAATACAGAATTTTTTAAAAATCCTTACTTTACTATTTTTAATGCAGTTCCTGCCCAACGAAGAGTTGATATTTATACAGATATTTCTCTTGAGAAAAACACACACAAACCCAAATTCACCCTTAATTTTATTGCAAGCATTATACTTTGGAGACGTTTCTGATTATAAAGGTAATAAATGCTATTGTTAATGTTGTGAATGTTGTTTTTATGCCAACACTTTAATCATATCTTGTTTATTTTTTTTCCTAAAATTCAAATGGAGCAAAAATGAAAAATTGATATTAGTTTTCCAAATTTCCCCCAGCTCCGTTTACAGTATTTTTACCAAAGTGAGATTTTTGTGTTTGTTTCTTATCAATCTCAAATTTTTTTACTACAATTTGAATACTCAATATATGACCATAATCTGGTATTATAACTTTCGTGTGTAATATCCAAATATTGTATGAATCCGTTGCTCATTTGATTTAGTTGTATATAAAGTTTTTTTTTCTTTATTCATGATAAAGTAAAATGTTATGATAAATAATTCTTCAAGACCAGAACTGTTATAAGAACCAAAAAATAAAAGTGTAAATGAAGTGTATTTTTACTTTACTCTTAAAAATACATTTTCATAATCATATAGCTTACTTGTAAAATCTGCAATAAAACAGTGACATCTATAATAAAAACATGTTAGGACTTTGATGTTCTGTAATGATAAATCAGTGGCTGCCATATTAAACTTGAGCTCTCAGACAATACAAGTCAATATTATGAAGTTAGAAGAAAAACATAAAATCAGGATCTTTCTGGAATTTTCTTACTAATTTGTGTTTGCAGCTTCCTTTAAGCTTATTCTAAACTATGGGAAAGGAAACAAAAGATCACCGAGGAATGATCAACAAAAACATGTAGAAATCAGGGTTAACTATTCAAAATAATAATTACTGATTTTCAATTATCTTTTCAATTTTGATCTTCAGTTCAAGGGGAAGTAACTGAAATTTACTGTTTCATTACAATGCTTAAATGTAAACCGAGTTTGATATTTAATCTCATGATTGAGACAAGGCTACACTTAGATTTTTTTTCCAGTTCTGGTCTTTGGCTGAGAATGAATACTTGAGGATTTCTGAACTTGAAAGGGTAAAATAGAGATGTTAAATACCAATGACCAGGTATTCAAACACTGGGTGTATAAAAAATCAATATTTGTTTTTCTCCATTCAGGCTACACTGCAAACATATCATGCAAATATCAGAAACCAATCAGTGCTATTTAAAACAATCAACAAATGTAAGACAATGAAAGACAAAAGAGATACTCTTCTAAAATAAAATAAAATAGCATTCAATAGCAAACATATGCTACATTCCCAAGAATAAATATCAATACTTGGATTATGTCATTTTAGAAACACCTTTAAAAAAGTGACAGCAAAACTACTTTTTACAACATTGTATTTTTTTTACCTCTGCCAACAAAGTCTGTCTGTCCACAAAATGTCTCCAAAAATTCTCAATGAATTTCTATGAAAGTTTGTGTAAGGGTGGACAATACGGAAGAAGTGATTAAATTTTGGGGCGAATCCATGCAAAATCACCTCCCTTCCATGGTAGTTATATGTCCACACCACATAATATTGCCAAAAGTTCATGCTTGTCCACACATTATCTCCAAAAGTTCTCAATGTATTTCTATGAAATTGTGTGTAAGGGTGGGCAATGTAAGGAAGGGGTGATTAAATCTTTGGGTGGATCAATGCACAATTACTTCCCCTGACAATGGTGTTGACCGAGGTATACGCTCTGAGTGCTTTTTAGTTTTAAATTAGCAACTTGAATTTTTGTTGAATTCCATCTATTTAACAATTTGTACCTTGTTTGATTAAGTAATGTTTGTATGTTGATTATATCACTATTATCAACAGGCATTTAGTTCTGCTTTATTTTCATTCAGTACTTTTGATATTATTTGCAATTTTGTATTTTCATATCATTTGCTAACCTCAAAAAAACTTCAAACCATCATTTTTTTATAAAGGCATTTTTATGGCGTGACATAATCTTTATATTGAACAAAATGAAAAGGACACATGCATTTTGCAGAAAAAATATAAATGTGTATGAGAATTGTAAAGAAAATAGAGGAAGCTGTAGATCCTAAGAGGAGATAATCACCATCTCCATCAGTGTGAACTTGTCTAAAAAGGAAGGGAAAAAATGACTAATGGGGAAGAGTCATTTCAAATCTATTTTGATAGCATTGACACAGGGGTAGATGAAACAATGATGAGCTGGGCTTTGATGTGCATTGTGCATTGTCTTTGAGATTTTTCAAAAGAAAATTTAAAATTTAATAATTCTAAAATGTTTTCAAGACAAAGGATGGGAGAGGAAACATAAACAAAGGGTTTTAAAGGAAAAGATGGCTGACATCAGTCAAATCAGCATAATTGATACAAACAATGATTTGGATGGTTTTAGAACCAAACTAAACAGCATACTAAGACATTGGAAGTATATTAAGTACATTCTTTGACACCCACTTTGTTTGAACTGTATAATTTCCAAAATGCCAATATAATGTTATATACATATCAAACTATTGAGATTATATCATTTTCCTCCTGTCACATATTGGAATTCTAATGAAAGCTTCCCCACCCCCAATGGCAATGTTTCTTCATTCTGCCTCTACTCTGGATATAGCTCAAAATGTGGGGACTCAATTTCTAAAATGTTAACTCTCCAAACATTCTCCAAATAATCAAGTATTTAATCCTTTCCGCCACGTTTAATGTCGCATGTTCATCAAAGACCCAAAATATTAAAGAAATTTGATTCCAACCGTATGAACATATTTAAACAACCCTTCAAGGTAATGGTCAGTCTTGAATTTTAACACTTATAACCTACTTTATGAAATTTGTACTTAAAGAAAAAAAATCTTACTTCAAACTAGTTTCTCTCACAGATGTTTCAGATGTGCAAAATATGAAATATCCAGTTGGTATCAAATTCTAATTTCAACTACTCTATATTCTCAAATGACTAGATTAAAACCTCAATGTTGAAAAAAAAAAAAAAAATCTCTTTTACACCATCCATGAATTTTTACATGGAATAATAACGATTTACATCATCTGGTAACTTTCTATTTGTCATCTGTAAGCATTTTTTGTTTGTCTCAACACGACCACCAATCTCATAGCAAAGTTTGTAATGTTCAATGAGAAAAAAAAGTATTTAAAAAAATAAGGTTTTCTCTTTACATGAATCCATCAATTCTTTAATTCATTAATTTAGAACATAATTTTATAACTAAAATTGTTGCAGCATTTTTAAATGAGAATTATTTTGCAAATGACCAGAGTCAGTCTTTCTATGTGATCAGTAGATCTATATACAGAAAAAATAACTGCCTAATCTTGGGGCCTCTTTAGATATTTATTCTTTCCTGATGTATTTAACCAAATATACCAAAGATGAGTTGGCAATAAAACCTCAACATCCCATTTCAATAGGAAATATATTCTTCATCCAACCACATCTCCTGTATTCTTCTTATAGGTTACCACAATATTCAGTTTGTGTTCATGAGCCTAGTTGACAATTTCCTCAAGAGCAAATGCTAATTCATTGATATGAATTTTTTTAATCAACCAACCAGATAACAAGGTCACTGAGCAGTTAACATGATCTCAAGTAGAGAGGTGAGATAATGTTCTACTTTTACTACGACTCTCCAATTTATATAACCATCAAACAGGTCGCCTTCTTTTTCACATCTTGTACCTTGGATTGACAAACAAAACAATCCCCTGACACTGGCTTCTTTCACTCGATATATTTATCTCAGTCTGAGATCTGTAATTTTTTCGATTGTTTATTTTAGTTACCTTCCTTTGAAAAGTTCTCTCCCTCTAACTGCACTTTTTAGCAGAGTGCAGAGACAGATCATAAAGATTGGGGTACTAATTTCAAATTCGCTCATAAGAAAAATTGGATTTCAAGTTCAGAGAAAAGCGGTCAGTTTTTCTTCAGTTTTTCAATGATTACAGTCAAAACATTCACAAATAATTTTTATTATTTTGTCCAAACAGCTTTTTGTTTTTTTGCCTGAGGAAAATATAAATGAACAAGTTAAAACAAAAGCTAAATTAATTTTAAAGTCAGACAAAGAAATTAAAGCTGACAGTAACCAAACAAATACGAAAAAAGACATTAAATCTCATTTCATTTAATATAAACACTGAAGTGAATCCTAATAAAAAATACAACTTTAATAAGTTAAGAATAACAAAGCTTATTTATTTTCAGTATACTAATTAGTTTAATTTAAAATAATTTTTTAGGAAATAAAGATGTCATAAATTTAAATTAATTTTTTTTTTGATTATTATACTGACTTTTTATTCAAATATTTACTTAAATATGAATAAAAAAATGTTCAATGTACAATGTGGAACAAACTTATTCCAATCACTGAAAAATCTATTACCCCAAGACTTTTTATTGGAATCAAAGATGAATTTTCCAAACAGAATTTTCTCAAAAAATGCTATTACACTCTAAACACCATGTTTCATGTAATGGAACCTTCCAGAAGGACATTCTTGGAGGAATAGAACAGCTAACATGCTAAGCTGAAATTTATCATGACTGGACATAACAAAAGATGGGATGACAGACAAAAAAAATGAAGGGTTGAAACGATGGATGACGTGCTGGGTTGAAAATTGAAAGACGAATAACAAGAAAAATGAATGACAAACACCAGGATAGACATCGGGTAATACCAACACAAAGATCAGTGGTTCCCAACCTTCTTAAATATTTCAATCTAATTTTCCTAACAACCTCAACATATTTTTAAGCAAATATTCTGGTAGCACATTGTGTTAAAAATTAGTCAAACAACTTTGGTCAGCACATTTTTTTCAAGTCTGCTTTTTTGCTTTAACAATGGATAAACAAAATGTTAAAAACAAAAATTTAAAGCTGAGATATAAAACTTATTTCACTTTTAGGATCAAAGGGAATACAATGATGACTTTCTGACATGGTTATATGGGCATGTGGCACAAAATAGTATTTCTTTTAGGATGGACTAACTTCTCTCGTATGTTGTTATAATATAGATTCCCTTAAAAACCTGATAAATGATGCCTCATCGTAAAGTTATTAACACAGCATTCAAAAAACAAAACAGAAAAAAACCTTACCAAAAAACTAAGCTTGTACATCCCCAACTAAGGACACATGACAACTCAGGAATACGTATCAACTAACAACCTCATCTTTTTTATGATTTTTATTATTTTTTTTTTTATATAGAAATGTTGACATTATTTTCAGACAAATAAACATTTACTTGTACCACTGACAGTCTAACTAACACTGACAATAGGGAACTTTACAAACTGCACCCATACAATGAACAATATGACATGTGAAAATGGCTACAAGACAAATGTGACAAACAGTCGTGGAAAGAAAAAAAGATGAGGATGTTAGCATGAACAGATCTATGAGCTGTAATGATCCAAACAACATTTCTGAACTGAGTTGATATTATCACAGCTAAGGGGGAAAAACCTGGCAGTTCGGAAATTTTAAGTCATCAAAATTTTTTACCCAAGAAATCTTGAAGTTTTTGCACCTAGCATTTCTACATCGAGAAAATAATAGACCAGATTACCATCAAAAATCAATTGTTAGATCTTAACTACAGAACTAACACTTTAGAACCAACCGACTATAAAAACATCCAGGGACTCAAGGTTGAGAACCACTGACTTAGCTGGAGAGACAGAGATTCTTACTTAAAAATACTAGTGACAATATTTTTTTCTCTTTTTGAATTTTTGCCTTAATTCTTTTTCATGTTTTTCAGCAAGTTTACCTTTAAGACATATGGCTGGAAAAAGTTTTGTATTTTAATTTTGAAAATCGTTCAATTAATTTTGATAAGTATAATGATATTCATGGCTATGTAGAAAGAAAGCATACAAGTTTCAATAGAAAAAAAATCTTTAAAATTTTAGCTTTTCTGGCTTACACTTATATTTCATGAAATATAACTAATTAGGTTAAAAATAACTTTAATATGATCTAAGAATTGTTTTTGATAGTGGCATCTGTATGAAATAAATATTACCAGACATCAATTCCTTTCATACTGGCAAAGAATATTCTTTTGTTAGTATTTTTCAGCTTATTTACATTACAGCATTGTGTTCAATACCAAATTTCTTTACTATAGCGTACAATCAAAACATGACTATCGAAATGATTTCTCAGATTCTTACTTTCATTATAAAATAAATCACTTTTTATATTTATTTTTATGACATTAAAAATATTAAAATTATTTAAAAACTATGTCTACAATATAAAGAAAAAAAAATAACCTAAAACATGTTTCAGGCAAAGAAATTATAAAATTATATAGAGAAAATCTTCTTGAAAATTACTTTTCCTAAAAATTCTTTTTCTTAATTACTATATATTTGTTTTTAATTATTTTTTCTTAGCAGGGGAAGTAACCTGAAATATTATTTTCTACACATCAAAATATAGAAGATGTACTCAAAAATTAAAGAGTTTTTCTATTCAACTTTATGCCTTAAAGATAAACTTGCTATATGATTTTTTTTCCTTTTCTGATTTTCTTTGTGATCTTGGTGTTACTTACGTCGAACTACAATTATGTGATCCACATTTTTGGCCAGGACAGTTAGGTGGGTAAAGGCCGTGATTTTGCATCTGTTTCATCATCACCCCTCGTCGTAAGGAGTTGGCCGCGTTGTGTTGTCTATAGAAGAGGGAAGGTGCCACATTAACACAAAACTCAGTAGTTCCAGATTATTCCTGATACTCTATTAAGATTATCCAAATACATTCCAAAAGTTTGTCGGCTTTTTCAACACTGTAGTAGTAACATAGATACCCAAATAAATGACATTTCTGGCTTATAATCGGGCCTCTGAGTGTAGCTTATGGCTTAAAACATTGATTTGTCAACTTCCAGAGCAAGAGTTCAATCTTTAACCCATTGTATTGAATAGCTTCCAAGGGTTATTAGAATAAAAAGGTAAAAATAAATCCAAATTTCACTTATGAGTATAATAAGCAATAATCTAAATAACCCACTGCAATCAAAGGCACATGAAATCACATATTTAACAACTAAATTCCTCAGTACTGGTGACAGTGTGTGAAAAAGAAGTAACTCCTTTAACTTAGATTGTTTAACTTACCTGTGGACAGGATAAGTAATTTAGATTTATCTCCCTTGCAGGAGATAGCTTGAAAGAAAATTGTGGATGGGGAATATGCTATTATTATGCTTTTTTTGCACTTTTAGGGCACCACCATCGAGAAATGGTTAACATTTAGGTTTTTTACACTATTACTGTTTGTCTTGGCCAAAAAGATGCTATTTTGAGTTAAAAAAATAAATAAATAAATATGACATCTAGCTTAATTTAAACCTGGAAAAAAAAAAGAAAAAAAAAAAAAAATGAAAATCTTTCTTTCTGTAAAAGAGGATTGAAATATCTCAACACGATCGCATACACACATTATTAAAATGAAGCAAATAGCAAGCAGTTAGTAATAGACTGGTTCAGCATTTCTTCTAGAATATTCTTCACTTGGGAATTATGATGGTCAATCAAGTTAACTAAAGCACGCATACCATTATTATGCATACCATTCATTATAGAAAATAGATTTTATCATAGTTGACAGAAGATTTCAGACTTTGCAGAAGACTGTATAGCTATGATAGAATGAATAAAGAGGCCTTAACATTTCTAACAAAGACTTTCATAAAACAGCACGATATTCAAATGAAATATACAAGCAAAAAGAAATGATTTGAATCTGCAAATATAAATAGATACATAACATTTCATGATTATTTTAAATAACACTAAATGGCTACTCCCCTTTTTTTTATATCTTACACAATATAAGCAGAAAAACACCATCCAAGTTCATTACTCACAAATATAAGCTACAATATAAAAATGTGTGCTTGCCTACATCTATTGGTAAAAACATTTCAACATATGTCAAACTTTTTATAATCAATGAATTGCACAAGTTTTAATTAAACAGCAAAATGGCTCCAATAAATGGATATAAGTTAACCAAAATCTACACAAATTAAATAGCTTAATGAGATTCAGAAATGTCTAAGAGTAAATACAGTATATCATTCTTGCAAATAACACTCTAGCTAAAATTCTCAAAATGATATACAGAGCATAAGAAACCGAGCTTATAAGCAATAATGCCCTTTCAATGTTCCATAGACAAAGTGAAAATGAGTTTAAAACAAAATGAACAAAAAAACAACCAAGAAAGTATTTTAATAGATCAGGAGTCTGCACAACATAATGTGTAAAATGTGTAAATGCAAGCAGTACCATTTTATGAGGGGAAAATAAAACAAAGTACAATCGTATTAATGAATTTTTAACTATCAAAGAGTGAATCGAGAAATTAATGAAAGGCAATTAAAAATCAATACCATTTTGCTAATTCCATCCACAAAATCCTGAAACTACTTGACACAAAGCATAAATATCTATTCCCTGCAAGCATGTCATCATAGCCACCAACCATAACAGCAGAACACTAGGCAATAACTATAAAGTCTGAGGTACAATCTCTGTCATTAAATTTAAGAGAAACTTATTTCAAACAAATGCAAAATACTTTTTCCCCCATTTCAAAACCTAACAAACTGTATGCTCAATATTATTATTGTCATAGTAATAATTAATAACCATAATGGAAGTTTGATTCTGGACAGTGCAAGATGCATTGATCAAAGAAAGAGTAAGACTAATACATCCTTAATCTACTAGAGAGAGCAGCCTAATGAATAAACTCTATCCATATTATCTGTTGTAATCCTAAAATCCCTTCAATACTGGTACACTCCACTAAGTCTTAATTGGAAAATTCTAACCATAACACTGAGACACAAAGTCAAAGGTTCCATCCCATGTGCCAGATTGGTTGAGGCTCAATACTTTAACCAGAAGAGAAAAATAATAGTCAACCACAGTAAAAGTTCCTTCCGTCTAAGTCAGTCTCATATTTTCCAAGTTTTCCTTCCAAGTGTAGGAGTTATCATTAAAAAAACAGGTGCCCTCCCTTATGGATCAGATCACTATTTAGTGAATGCCTTCTTTCTCAAGATCAATCCTGATAAAACAGAGATTATATTATTTACTTCACGTGCTAAAAATGTTAAAACCATCAATGGTTAATTCTTAATAATGGCAACTGCATACGTTTTTCTGACTGGGTAAAAAATCTTGGGGCCTCTCTGGATAAATTGCCGAACTTAGAAATGTATGTTAATAATGTTGTCTCCCACTGTTATAAATTAATCAGAGATGTCTATAGTATTAGAAACTTACTTTCCAACAATGAAACTGAGCAGCTGGTTCATTCTATTATTACCAGTAGATTAGACTATTAAAATTCACTTTTCTTTGGCTTGAATAAATCGCAAATTGAACTACAAAAAGTTCAAAATGCTGCTGCTCAGTTAGTTTTGAAACGTAGGAAATGCGAGTCAATTAGGACCGGCATTATCAGCCTACATTGGCTTAGAGTAGAAGAAAGAATAGTTTTAATTACAATATTCAAATGTTTGCCTGATAGTTACAAATTGTTTTATGTATACAACTCAAGAGCACAGGAGTTTCAGCTATATAGCACCTAGACTTTGGAATCAATTACCCTTTGACATCCGGAACATTCAAACATTAGCAAATCAAAAATTAAAACTTTCTTGTTTCGAGACTTTCATATTTATATGAACTCGGTAAATAGATACACTTCATAACTGCAGCTCTTGCCCTGTGTTATGTAAATAACTTTATTGACGCTGCTTTTTCTTTAAATATTGGCCGTACGTTGATACTCTTCTTTAACAGCCCTTATATTTTACTGCAATGATTACACAGGTTTTCAAGCACTTTTGTCTAGTGAGGATTTGAGATTTGAGATTCACAAGAAAGGGCACTTTGTACAAATGTTGTATTATTATTAGTTACTAAAACAGGATAAAAGACCATTTTCATAGGAAATCATTTTTGTGATATTTATGTGATGTCATTATTTTCAAAAACCTAAGAAGTTCAATGTTCTACATATATGGCCTCTTTGGCCAATTACTAGACTCCTCTTGGAGGAAAAATCAGGGTTAAGGAACTTTTAAAACCCTAAATGCCAATGCAAAAGAAAATCTTCAAGCAAACTTTTTTAAATTCATTTTTTCTGTAATTTTCCATACAGTAAAAAATTGTATTGTTTTGAAATTTTTTAATCTGGAAACATGCATAAGGATGGGATGTTTGCAAGCTTCTAGTGGGGGGCAATCAATCAGGTATTTGGTGTGTTTTACAAAGAATAATGGTTAGTAATAGAATAATGATTTTTTTTTTTAAAGTAACATTTTCACACATTCCTCTAGACTCACTCAAACTAAGAGGTAAGAATGAAGAACTGGATTTTTGAGATGATACAACCATAAAGAGATGCAGGATAGATTCTGAGTGGGTAAATGGTATGCATGCCGTAGTTGACTTTTTTTCTTCTCATAGGGAAACCATGCATATTATTTCTAGTACATATATTTCTTTTAAATAAAAATGGTTTCATAAAAGGGGAGCTAATCAAATTACAAAATAATACACAGCAACAAGAAAAGGTAAAGAATAATGATTGTGGCCCATTTCTTTTTGTATTCATTTATAATAGAATACATAATCAAAGATATTGATGTATGTTGTCTCTTAATGCATAATCATACACACCAACAGAAAATTAAAAAATGATGTGTCATGACTGACTGCTAACAATTACCAAATTAACTATACTATATTTAAGAAATGTAAAGAAATTTGGGTTTTAGTTGAAATTGAATAATAATATGCATCTTCATGTCTTCAGATTTTGATTGGAACTAACTTAGGAGCACCCAACAACAAATTTCAAAAAATGAGAAACAGGTAAACACCATATTTTTATAGCTGTCTCATTTGTTTATTACTTTTGAAAAAAATCTTAAAATTGGAGTCTCTCAAAGTCAAAATATTTTGCTGATTACATGTGAATGTGTGTAAACATACAAGATAGAAGTTGCTTATGTATTCATGCATAGAAACATGTTCCACTGAATGTGACTGGCATTATTGGAAAATCTTCACCAATCTTCTCAATTTCTGGCGGTTCTCTTAGACTTTTTTCCAAGAGAGGATAAAATGTATGCTCATTATCTTAAACAGTATAGTTCATGCTTACTGCTATATATAGCTTCAAACCCTAGAGATGTTACAGAGAGAAAAAAA
>VCCN01001484.1:4124558-4138287 GCA_006491835.1 Architeuthis dux | reverse complement strand
CAGCCATAAAATGCACAAACTGATCATTAAATGCTCATACAAGATGAAAAGTCAAGTATAATACTTTTAAAAATAAAATAATAGAGACAGTTCTTCAGTTCTTAACCATCCAGAGAAACAAATAGTCTTGGAGTCATTTTCACTATGCATTTATGGTAACAACCATTTACTGTGAATTTAATACTTTTGCAGAGTTAAAAATGAGAAATGCACAAAGAATTTTTTTTTTTTTTTTAAATATGACCTGCCAGAAATTTGGGCTACTAATGATAGTGGACTCATACTTTAGATAAAATATCAGCAAAATATAATTAAATTACATTTTTTTTAAAATTATCTCTGAAAATAAATCTGGTTATAAAATATTTATGCACTAAAGCTATAAAAAAGCCCCATGACAAATCCAAATCTCAAAAAGATCAGAGAAATTATTGTTTTTTTTTAATGATGATTAGACAATTGAGAGATTTCAACATACAGCCATATTGTTTTATTATTAAATATTAAGAAAAGAAAAGATTCAGCACATTTTTTAGTCCCTAATTGGACAATTTAGCTACTTTTTACTCATGTCCTTGGGAGAGGCATAAACTCAAAGCACTTACCAATACACTGGCACACAAACACACAGTACTCCCTGTTACTATATTTTATGAGCTTGTAAAATCTGTGATGCTCAAATGCTATAGATAACAATCTTTATCAAGCAATTTTGGCAACTCCAGATTACATTTCTATAACTGTGATTTACTAAATACTTCCATAGATTAGTTTATTATTGTTTCAATGTTAAAAAGCAGTTGTGGCAAGCATTATTTCCATTGGGTATTTTACGTTGAAAATCAAATTGAATCCTAACCACACAATTTAATGCAGTATGAAACAGGGAAATAACACTTATCATGTACAGATAGATAAAGTATTGCAGTAAATAATCTAATCTACAAAGAATTGTAGAATGGTTGCTAAAAAAAATTTTTTAAAAATAAAAAAAAAAAGAAAGTCTTATCACCCCCCAAAAATAATTATATCAAGTTCCAAATTTTTAAAAAAGGTCAGCATCACAAAAGTAAAGAAAGACATAGTTGCACTAAATCTTAAAAAGAGACATTTCCAACATTCACATACCATTATCATTAAGAATAATCATTGTTAATTATATAATGAATAATGAAGTAAAATGAAATTAGTAATTATTTCAATGAACTTAACAATTTTTGATAACATTATTAGGCTTTGCTTCATAAAAAATACTTTGCAAAAGGTTTAAGATATTCCTAAGCTTCTGCTTAGATTTGGTTTAATGTATCTGTTGGTAATTTGAAAAGTCTGGTGATACAGTAAAAATAATCAAAGACAAAAGAATTTCTAATTCCCAGTATAGAATCACTTAGAAATTGACCTGAAAGCTCTATCATACTTGATATTCTCATAGATACAAGAAAACTCATGAATGGCCTGTTTTGTCTCTACAGACAATGGAACCACACTAGAGTGTCCCATCCAGGGCACATATATATGGAGATCCTGGGATAAACAAAACTAATCTTTATGATAATGATTCAACCATCATCAAGCAGTAATCATAAACTCACTGTGATTGGAGCATAGGTTCTATAACCAAAAGAATTAAGGCATTCAATTCAAGTTTGCTGAGAATCAATAACCAATAATAGTTTAGTTCACAAAGTTCACAGAAAAACATAACATTAGGAACTTAAATAGAAGGTGTGATGTGATATAGATATATATATGAAATCGCACACCCAGAATTATGATGTTTGTTCAAATGGTTATGATAAAGTCAAATATGAAATTAACTGCTATCAGGACATGCATTCGGCAGTATTGTTTATACTCCATAGATTTCACCTCTATAAGAAATGACCCAATCCCTTGAAAGCAGAAATAACTTCAGATAATAAAATTGATAACTCCTCAATTTTTAGCCAAATCAAGTATTAGTAACTTAGTCTGGTGACTTAATCATAAAATTAAACCTCCTTTTATAAAGAAATTGACATTAGTTACAAGAGAAGAAGTACATTGTGTTAATACAGCAAGCATTGAAAATTAATACATGCAGAGCAAATAAAAATCGAAGAAAACCATTATTTCACAAAAAGGATAATACTACAGTAGAATCTTACATAGTAATTTTCTCATTAAATCAAGGCCATTTTTTTTTTAATCATTGAAAAGAACAGAATTTAATTTTGTATCTTTCATCAAACTAAATCTCCCTAAATTTATTAAATTTAATTCTATTACAATTTTTTAATGAGGGGTTTGAATCACTTTACATTCACTGAGACTAAGACTAGGTGTGGTCATTCAGCAACTTAGAGGTTAATATGGTGACATATGGTGACATTCAGCCTATTTTGCAAAAAACAACTTTTGGTCACTTGATTACCATACATATTTTTCTCAGTCCTCTTAGGATTTTGGTAAACCTTAAACTTTTCATGATTAATATGGTAAATAATATATCTTTTAGAGACAATGTGCACCCTTCCTTTTCTTTAAGATTAGCATACCATTCTAGGTTATCATGCAGTCCATTAGTGAGTAGCCACACGGTTCTTTTAGGATTAAATACAACCTCTTAAGGATTACTAGATGAATCTTGGCTACTTTAAGATTAATAGGCACCCTTATATTACTATACTCTAATGTTTTAGGCTTAGTACAAAGTTTTCAAAGGTTACCAAATCTAACTTCGTCAGCTCTTTCATTAGATAAATTATATTACTTATTGCTTTTCTTTTTTTCCCCCTTTTATTAGACAAAGCAATCAAATTTAACATTTTAGAATGTTGATTATCAAAAGTAAGGTTATGAATAATGAATTACATCTGCAAAAAGAAACTTATAAAATGCCCTTGATATTAATGAGAAGGCTAACAAAAGATTCCCAAGCATTTTCCTTGTTTTGTGCAATAATAGAGAGAAAAAAAAATGAAAAAAGCGCAATCAGGTATTTCAGACATGCTTCAACAATTTTTTACTTTTGTCCACTTAGAAAAAAATATTTTAAAGCTTGAAGAATAGCAAACATCACCACTGTGCCTGAATACAAAGCCAGTATCTTCATCAGTACCAACAAAAAAAATGTGTTTAAAACAAAAATACTGAAAAACATGCCAATTTAAAGAAAATAGATGGTTAGTTTTTACAATTTTCTTTAGATGATTTTAGATAAAAAAAAGTTTTTCTGTATGTGTGGAATGTATTACATCAATGCTATACTGTAGTGAACTTGCCATCTCTCCATTAAATGTGTGCCTTTATTGCTACACATGATTAACCACATCTATTCTCAAATGAAGTATAAAACACCACAAAAGTGCATTTGGTCAATATACCAGAAGATTTATGTTGTCTCCCTTGGACTCTTAGCCTTGTAACAGTGATATCCAAAACAATATAATTTTCTTGCAAGTATAATGAATTTTAAGCAACCATAAAAAAAAATTTGTTTTCTCCTCTCTACTAGTTTGAGGCAATGTAAAATAAGCAGAAATACTCTATTTAGAGCAGTGCTTGTTATCAACACCATTTTCTTAAATTAAAAGGACATAGCAGTAAGACCATAATATTAACTAATTCAATCTGAGGTTGTAACAAGGCTTCACCAAGAAAAGAATTACTTAAAACCAGAATAAGAATGATTTTCTATAGAAATATTAATAATTACTTTCAATTTCATAGAAAACAAATGGGAGAATCTGCATATAATAAATTATACAAATGTACATAACAAGCACAAATTGAATGAGAAGATCAAACAGTATAGCACAATGTAGAAATATTGTTATGAACTAGAAAAGCTACTACTCTCTCATTTGTGTTGTTGCTAGTAGAGTATCTATCATATACAAACAAATGTGTGTATAGGTTTACAATTCTTTTCCAAGATGCCTGCACTGATTTCAGTCAAATTTTAGGAATTATTATCATTATAAAACATAAGTTCCTTTTATAAACTTTTTTTTTTGTACAACTTAAAAAAGTGGGTAGCTAGATCAATAAAACAATAAACAGATAGACTATATATTTTTCCATTCTTTTCAAGTTATACAATTTGTGAAACTTGAGTAATGCATAGATAATATACAGCATTTAAAATCAGCACAAACCTCATAGAAACAATGTGCCAATCCACAAAAGCACACATTAATTTTCATATATCTATAGAATATGTGTCATTAATTTATGTATAACACTGAGTGATGGAATTATTTCTTTCAGAAAAAGAAAAGTTGTAAAAATGTGTATTTTTAGGTTTGCAGTCAACTTAATTTTCAATGAACAAAGTTTATATATTTTACTTTTCAATTTGTTGGCAAAGTTTTAAATTCTTATCCACAACAAATGTCTTCATTGTTTAATGTAAAGAAAAAATTAGTCAATGTAATCATTTGGTTTTAATCATTTTTCAAGTTATAGCTTATACTACTTTTACTTTTAAATGTGCAAAAATAATACATGTCAAATTTTACCAAAAAAATAATTTTGAAAAATAAACAAAGAAATTCAAAATTTTTAATATTAATCAGAAGTTTAAAAATGAAAAAAAATGAAAAAAAAAACATAACACAGTATGCCAAAAAATATATATAACAATTTTAAAAAAAAAAAAGAAATAAACAATCTGTGTAGACAAAATAGTGCAATTCAAATACTTACCTTTGCACACACCAAAAACAGACATAATACAATAAGAAAGTACACATTTCAAATGAAAAAGGATTTAGTTTTTTCTCCATTTAAAAACTCACATTATATTCCTCTTATTATTAATTATTATTATTGTTGTTGTCTGATGCAAAGCATTATTTAACATGATAATTTCACAAGCCATTGATAATGAGTCCATTCCTCCCTGGAAACACAGTAAATGTTATCCTGTGTTGAAGTTAATTTTGTTCAACAAATGTCTATTATTATCCATTCTGGATCAAATGCATACTCAGTAGATATTGTTAATTTTATTAGAATGAGATAGAATTACTTTGAACTTGTGTGAAGTCACAATTTTTCCTAAGTATACTTGTGATAACTGACCCAGCTTTGAGTTCAAAAACTAGTGCCCAACACAAATCCACATATTTCTACATAGCAGTTAAAAATATGGAAAAAAATTACAAAGTAACTAAAAGCAAACTTAAAATTTAAGATAATCTAAATTACTTAAATAGCAGTGACTTTGCAATTTTTAGGTTATAGTAAGTATATCAAAGTTATGAAAAAAGACTTTTCAAAGAACAAATCATTTGAAATTATTTTTTCAATCTTCTTTTTCAGCAAATGTGCACTTTATATTAGTAGACATAAAGAACAACATATATGTAGACATATATACACACACAACATTGCAAATAGGCTTATAAAAACAATAAAGCTGTAATGCACAGTAAACAATTATATATACAGAGAATCACCAGAAATACAATTCTTTTCATGTCATATGAACAGAAATATTTTATTTTAAAGTGCATAATAAATGCAAACAACATTAAATCAATAAATCAGTGAAGGTATTCATCTAAAACCTTTTCTTTGATACAGAGAAATGAATTAGATGCTTCTAATATAAGAATGTGTAATATGACAGCATATTCCCTCATAAACATCACTTTAATGAAAATCAATAAGAGATTTTTCATGAGACAATTTAATTTAACTTTTTAATCACATGGGAAGTGAACAGAAGAATTGCACAGAATGTACATATGATGTTTGAGCACTTTCTGCTAGGCTTAGGACTACAATTAATGGAAGCTATATTGATTAAATCAAGGAATGCTCAGTTAACTAAAATCTACTTCTAACTTGAGTGAAACATCCTAGTCGTTTTTGAGAAACAACATCTAATTTGAAGGAATTAATATCCAGACAGATAGAGTGTCCCAGAGTTGACATCACAGAATAACTGAAGAATGCTATTAACATTTATAACCAAAATAGACAAAACTGAAACAAAGAAAGTAGTCTACACTATCCCATAAGATCCTGATAATGGCTGGAGGCCTAATGGAAAGCATTTGACAACTGTCTGAACAATTCTTCAAAGTAAATTAAGAAAAGTACAAAAAGATATCAAAATATTCAATGAAAAAAACCTGTGTTAATCTTCTCTAATATTGAGATATAAGTAAATTTTATTATTTATATATCTGCCTACCTATTGTTATCATCCAACTTTTTTTTGCCAAAACAAACAATCTAAATATGATTACTCGATATTAAAAATGATTTTTGTTTACTTTAAAAGGTTCAAAATATTGTGAAACAACACCCAGAATTGACAGTATCATCTATGATCTTTCAACCTGCAGGGAAACGAAAATAATATGCCTCAATAATTTAATGATATAACAAGCAATGTTTTTAAGGATGTACATCTACCCATGAGTGAATGCTGTCAAATAGAACTAGGGTCATAAATATTTCTGATAATCAATAGTAGATCAATAATTTCTTGTGATTTTCTGTAATCTGTTAGTTCAGCATATAAAGCAGCAGTTAAAAAAGTGAATGTGCGCATCTGAACAAAAAGAGAAAAAAATGTATTTAAACCTGTAATCTTTTCTTATCAAATATAAAAAAGCAGATAATTCACAGTCACAAAGAAGCAGAAGCACAAAAGACTAACTTGGAGACATTTTTCAAATATAATCTTTTAAAACATCTATGATTGATGGAAAGATTGGGCAGGGGCTCTAATCAAGTCAGTTTCAAATTACAATCAGAACAACCTATAAAAATATTAACATCTACATTTAAAGTGATATCTTTGAATAAGAAATAGATTTAGGAACTATGATTAAGAACTATAGAGGTTAATTCATTACCTTCAATGACAACACTAATACAGGGCATCTGAGAACTTACATGTTGGAAAACAAATGTTATTTCTAATACTTTTTCTAACACAAGGAGAAATAGTTCATAAAACATAGTGCAAGAATGGTTACTTGATTAGGACTATTTAAATAATAATCTTCAAAATAAAAATGAATTACATATACTTATTTATGCTTTAACAAGATTCTCAAATACAATGGATTATTCTTTTAAGGCAGTAGAAAAGGGTAAAGTGATGACCAGAAAACACAGGCTTTTGTTTAAAATGTGTATGGAATTCTAATATCTCTGTCATACTAGCTATATAGTATGGAATTTATGACACTGGTAAATATCCAAAATGCTTTGGAAATAACTATTCAAGCTGTCATTAGAATTAAGGTAGAGAATAACAAAATTAATGGAAATAAGACATTAAGACATATACTGTTATCCTTTAAGAGGGAAAATAATTAAGTGAAAAAATACTGATATCCAAAATATAAACAATACAGTCCCAAATTTTTAACAGATATAATAAAAAAGGGTAAATAATAGTGCCATCTGCTACAATTATCATGTACAGATTTATTCAAAATACAAATTCTAAGATTTCTTTGCGGTATATGCCAATCAATTGATGATATGATTATAGTTGTTTTTGTTAGTTGACAAAACTACCAAATCAGTATTGTTTGAAGAGTTACTTCCCTTACAGTACATCAACTTATAACTATCTGATTCTAGCAACATCTGTTAAGGATTACATTTTAAAAGACACTCAAGAAAATGAACCTATCTAACCCTTAAACAACGTAGAATTGAAAACGATAGAGAAACAAATGAAATTAGAACTGAATGAAAGATCTTTGGACAATATAACAATAAACAGCTTATAAAAGAGTTTAACATATAAATAACATTTTTAGTTTATGTTCCCTGAAGCGCTGATAACTCAAAATACTAATTTTGTTTTTCTTTAGAAAATTTCATATAGACGTGTAACTTTTTTAAGAGGCCATTTTTCCAATAGGATATTTAGGATCTTTAAATCAAGGTTGAAAATTACTCTACATGGAATAAATACATGTTGAAACATTTCAAATACACCTGCTTCATTGAGAGATAAAAATACTACTCTTTCATCTTAGGCAAATAAGTCAGCTAAAAAGATTTGACTCTGCACTATTACAATAACACAGAGTAATAAACAGATCCCCCTTTTTTTTCTTACCATTGTCTCTTCTTTTTGCTTTCTATTGTGATGGTAAATACAGGACTGACCAAATAGACTAAACAAGGTTTATATTATAGATCTTGGAAACCACTTTAACCAAAGCAAGGCCGAGTAACTTTGTTAAATATAACCATTCAACCTCAAAAAAACAAAAGAAAAACTTAAATGCAGCTACAAATTACTCAACAAATTTGGCAAATTAGAAATCACACTCAACAAACATGCAAAACTTTGTGAACAGAGCTAACAATTCATGATAGACTTAAAAAGTTGTACACACAAAAATAAACACAAGCATGCTAAGTTTAGCAAGCTAAGTGCACAGCATAATGAGTCAAAAAAAGAATTGTACAAAGAAAATTGAGGAGGAAAAAAAAAATGAAAATTATTTTACACTAAACATTATAAAAATTTATTTACCAACAATATAGAAAAAACTACTTCACTCAAACATGATTGTGTTAATGATGTACAAGCATAAATAATTCAAACAAAGTAATCGATACTGGGACTCAGTCCACAGCTAAGGATACCAATTAACCCAACCAACTCTGACAATGTCTGAATTCACCAACCTACTGAATTTTTTCTTGATTCTAACCCAGTCTTTTAATTATGAATTTTGACTAAATGATAATACAAAGAATTGAAACAGCACTTCTATAGCAAACTATTTGCTGCACATATCTAAAGTAAAATCATTTAGAATTTATTATGATGATTTACTATAAAAATAAACAGCAAATGATTTACCACTGAAATACATTCAATCATAAAAGAAAAGCTTAATATCAAAAACATTAAAAGACCTTTTTGCAATGTGGCTAATTCAAACAAAGCATCACAAACTGAGAAAATATCAAAAGAAGAAAATCCTACAGATTCAGATTTATTTACACCTGTGATTAATAAAAAAAAAAGGCGTGAGTGAAAGATCTCACAAGAGGAGGGGAAGAAAGAAGAGGAATAAAAGTGAAGATCCCCCACCAAGTCCCCCACCCCCACGCTATCTTCTGCTTCCAGGATTGTGGTGCTTGAAGCTAGGGCTTTTAGTTTTAATAGATAGCTTTTAAGCGTAGGAGATATAAAACGTATTCTTACTGTCGACTGCCCATATCAGAACCGAAATCTACCAACCTGTCCGCCATCTCAGGGATGATGAAATGGTGGTTACACCGGTGATCTGGGAAAGAAAGAAAAAAAACAGAAAATAGTAATAAATAAATCATATAATAAGAAGCATTACTAAAAACACTTGAAATTAGAAAATTCTAAAAAATAGAGAAATTAACAGAAGAAATAATAATAATAATAAAAAAATAAAAAATCTTTAAAAAAAATAATTTTAAAAATTGTAATTTTTGACAAGCAATGATGAATTTTAAAGTTTGATCAGGGTCCTAAAGGTTTGAAAATTATATCTACAATATATACTAATGAATCCTTTTATACACTAATTTGCTATAACATGTATAAAATATTTATGTAATTTCATTCTGACAATGAATTTTTAAATACAATATCATGCACTTGAGGCAATAATATTATCTTGTCAAATATCATGAATTTTTTCAGATTTATTACATACTGATTCACCTTTTTATAGATTGAAGTGATTTGGTTCAATATTTTTAATTTACTTTTCATTTTAATTTATTGCAGTCTTTTCCTAAAAATTAGTTGTGTAATCACTTTATATAAAATAAAGTGAACATTTTTTTACCAAATTAACCCGAAAAAATAGGTTAGTTCATTTAGCAATTTAAAGTTGTAACCACAAAGCTAATCTGTTGACTTACCCATATGCAAAACAAGCAATTAATGTGTTAAGTATGTTTAACCATCAAATAGAAAATTAGTCTGACTGCTTTTCCAAAGTGAAACAATTCAAAAAGGCAACTTACCAGGTTTCCGACCACATACAAAGTAGGCTAGTCTGTCTGTTAATTCATATTGGCATTCCACCAGCCGTTGTGCTAGATCAATGTAACCTTCATACCTGTGAAGAGGAAATGAAGAAACTTATTTAATTCCAACACTCTGAGACTATCGTAAAAATAGAATACCTTGCTTGAATATTTTATTCTTTAGAGATAATTGAAGAAAGTAGAATTATAATGTGCAATTTTATTAATCAAAATAAATAACTGGTTCAGTTCTGTTGAGATGCAAGTTTTTAATACAATCTTTACAAATGGATGCCTTGGCAAGATGCATGTTTAAGAAAATAGAATTTGCAAAAAAGTCATTTTATCAAAGAGTTAATATAAAAAAAACTATTTCCAGTATTTCCAATCTATATTGTTAAAATAAATAATTGCTTCCCTTGTTCAATAGTTATACAGAAGGCCTCTGTCTTAATAGTCAATGAAATGACACTGAAGTGCCAGCCTGGGTGCAATGTATGGAGATCCTGGGTTGCCCAGTCAACAGAATCTCCCTTTCGGTCTCACTGATGTAGCCCCAAGGTACAGCAGAGCGCGATATGCTTGGCATTAGCTTGGCTGCAGGAGCTGCCGGAAAGATGTCAAAGGTGACATCCAACCATCCTGGGGGGGGGGGTTGCTCAATAAACTGATTAACAAGACTACAAAATTGGTACTGAAAGTACAGAAAATCATTAGACATTATTTGTTTCTTTTCCAAATCTTATGAAAATTTTATTATATTAAACTTCATTGGTAAAGAAAATCTGGATTATATTTGCATGAATGACAACTTTAAAAAGATAGGGAGTATCCATAACCACACTCACTTTTTTAAACACTATTTTTGGGGGCCCAAGCTGTGAGATAAACACCCAACCTTTCTTTGGTGTCACCCAGGCCTGAAAGTCTGTTTATTAAATCATTGGATGGGTTTAGGGTTAGGTTTCTCAGAGAAATTCTAATGTAAATAAGAGCAAACAAAAACATACACAACTAATGATGATATGTACTTACCTAGCATAATCAATGGGGGTTTTACCATTAGCATCCACACAGCCAGGGTCAGCTCCATAGACCACCAACAGTTCCACCTGAGACGATTGCCCACCTGCTGCCGCCACATGTAAGGGACAATTGTTTTTTTCCTAAAAACAAGAAACAAGCCTAGAATGCAAAACTCTGTTTTTTGTAACAATAAGCATCATTAGTTTTCAAGAATCTTTATTCTCATTTTGTTGTTTATAATAATCAGTAGGGAAAAAGTGGCGGACTAGTTTTTGTTATTTAATCATTAACAGATCCCTTATTTATTATCCAACAAAACATAACAGTAAAAATTTCACAGTTAATGAAAGATACCCGCTCAGCCTCTGTCATGTTCACATTAGTAATATTAAGTGTGACATCCTCGAAATGCAAGGGAAGGAAACAAAACTAAACAAAACTCATCATAAGGAGAAAGAAAAAGAGTCTCCAGAATGAGATTATAGTGACAGATATAAGCTATGCACCATGGCGATTAAACCTGCCAGTTTTAGAACATTTGTGGCCGGAAACCAATAATTAATTGAAGTCTGGCAACTGAAGATCCATCCTCCGGGCAGCACCTCCCTGTTACACAAACAGGACTAGGGTCAAGGTGCTCATCCTAATGTCTGCAGCAACAGGGTTATTTTTGGATGACCCACCATAAATTGTGACCTTAGGTCCAGTGACATATCAGATAGGTATACAGCTCACCCCATACCAACAATGCCCAGGTATTTATTTTCCACTCTATGAGGGCAAAATGTCACATTTTGCCCTCATAGAGTGGAAAATAAATACAGCTTAGTGGCAGACATGAAGCCACAAACAAAAAAGCAACGGAAACTAATAAAGTATTGCAAGGTGTTAATACTTAAGTATCAAACTGATCTCCCAACTGACATCTGATACATGTGTGAGAGAGAGAGAGAGAGCAGTAAACTACTTTGGTATTGAGTAAACTTCTTCAAATGAGACATATCTATAACATTCATATGTGCAACTTCAAAAAGCAGCAGATCAATTTTATAATTATTTAACTCCTAAAATGATCACCCACTTCAATGGCAATGAAAAATATCCTAAACTAAACTAGTTTGATCTGTTTTATTGAAAGGGGCATTAATTGTTGCACTAACTTATTTAACTCTTAATATCAAACCACTTGATACTGCTCCTAATTGGAACTTTTCTGTGAATAAAATTGAAAAAGAAATGTACCTAAAGGTGGAAGGGAGGTAACTTTTTCAGTAGTTATTCCTCTTGAAGTTTAACATTCTAATTTTTTTATATGAATTTAATAGTTGATAGAAAAAAGGTAGGGGATTCTTTTTGTTATTTTTTAACGCAATAAACTGATTATTTTATGCCCAGGACAACAACTTAAATTATTGATGACTATCAAACTATAGGTTATTATGGCAACAAAGCATCAAAACAGTTTCTCAAGACAGAGTTACTTGTTGTACATAAAATCAGGAATCAGTTTTATTCCAGTACTAAACTGACTCCCACTCTATGCTGAATAAAAAATATACTAAACTGTGGTTGATATTTACAATATAAAAAAAACAAAGTATACTCAGATCAGTTATGTGAATATACCAAAAATAAACTGGTCAATCACTATGGAAACTAGTAAAGTGCATAATGTTTTATACTAGAAATATCATTCATTCGTTCCAGTAGCAATAAAGAGAATACTTTGAGAATGTGGAATAAATCCTGAAAATATTGTGGTTCTTAGCACAAAAATAATGAATTGAAAATTTTCTTTATAAACATCCTGCATGTCCACAGCAAAGTTTAAAAGGTGAAATAATGAATATTTATACTGTAATTTGAATAACAAGGTGATTTTGTTTATATTTCAATGCTTATTCACATCATCTTCAGAACAGTATAAATAGAAACTAGCATTCCAAGGGAAATTATGAATCACCACCACCCATATATGCAGTGTTGGGGATGATCATTAAAAATGTCTGAATTTTCAAAAAACAAGCAGGCACAAACTAGTGACCAATTTAACATAAGCTTACATTGAGAATTGAACCCCCCCCCCCCCCACTAAAAGCCTATTTTGGAGGGGAATTTTCAAAAAACAAAAGAAAAATAATTTTGCCTACTCATTGAGGGGAGTGTGTGTACACAATTTCAAGTTTCTACTATGAATGGTTAGGGCTGGGCGATGTCCAGATAGATACATATAAATGTGTGAACACATGAATAACCTAAACCTTTGGTAGTGGTGATTAATAACTTTTGCTGCCTATTTATAGGAGTACATATGCAAATAAATGGAATCAAATAGAATAACAGAGAGAGCAAGATAGTGTACAAAATGGCAAATCATCGATAATACAACTCCTATAAACAAAATTTATAAACATAAGGAGTAAATGATTACATTTTCAGCCCTCTAGCTCCATTGATGCAACCTGTATGCATGATACATATATACATAGCCAGTCAAAATTAAAAACTGAAGAAACCTTGCGGGCAGTTTTGGTTACAGTTTTGATCTATAATACTGCTTTTAGATTTTATAATAACAAACTAAATGCAGATGTAATGATTATTAAGAAGTACATGAAAAGAGAATAGGGCGTGAAAAAAAAAATATGCTAGATCAAAAGGGTTGCACAGAAGTTGAAAGCCAAACCCATTTATGAAAATATGGCTC
>VCCN01001484.1:4103167-4113985 GCA_006491835.1 Architeuthis dux | reverse complement strand
TGTATCATATGTTTATAATATGGCTATGCATGCACATCATTTTAAGATAATGAAAATGAATTCAGCTGTGCAGGATGAGTGTATGTATATGTGCATGATTGTTATATAAGTGTCAACAAGCATGTGTGTATGATGATCTGAATGTGTATCAAGTATTCAGGTGTGAAAGTACTTAACCTTTTAATGAGTGCTGATTCTGTATGTTACAACCGAATGCTTAAAGTCTCCTCTTGGCACTTAAATCTGAAAATTACATTAACGGTAATAGTCTGTAAAAACTGTTAAAGAACTATTATCTTTTATGAATTTTTGATCAAGTAATATTCCAAAGCAGTGTAATGGGAATTATTTTGTAAAAATTATTTGTAGCAATAAGAATCAATAGATGCACAGAATATAAACAAAATGCGACAACAACATTGTTGGATCTCTATATCACAGACCAATGAATTCTCTCACTGTTTATAGAGGTTGCTTTAACTTTTAGTAATTGTATTCAGCTTCTCTTTATGCAAGAATAAATCAAATCTCTTTGAAGTAAACCATGCACAAAAGTATGACATGATTGAATCTTTATTGTGAAGCCAATAATTCCTGTTGCATCTCTTTAAAGGCATTCCTGTTGCTCTTCTTTGCATCAGTGGACATTTTGGAAATTGAGAGAGATCAAAACTTTAAATGGCAATTGAAACAAGATTCAATTCTTCAAATTATATGAAAGAAGTCTCTCCAGGAAATGCATATAATCCTCCTCCAATTTTTTTAATCCATTTCATATCAAAGTACTTATTTATACAACTTTTCAAAAACTTAATCTCAAATTTAACACAATTTACACAGAAATGATAAAACACAAACTTCTTTTGGATTAAATTCACCCTTAATTAGTCCCATATCAGTAACAATTATCATAAAATCAAATAACAAAATTAGAACTGTTTCATTTTCAATTTTAGTCTTCATATCTATGTGTAGTTGCGCCATATTATATGACAGTAATGTATATTTGAAATAGTTTAACTATAAATTGCACTGATAGTTAACCTTATTGAAACTGTATGAACTAAAACTCAAAATTTCAAGTATCATAAAAATCTCACATAATGATTACTATACTGTAAAATCCAATCAAAACTGAGTCAATTTCCCTAAAAACAACCAAGAATTCACTTTTCTAAGACATCTGTTTTGAGTAATCCTATCAAAATATATCTTTTTTCTTTACTCTACATTTAGGAAACATTACATTGATCTTGAATTTGTAAACCCAATGCATCTCTCTTATTAAATGTTCTGAAATAAACTGAATTTTATTCCAGGCAATCTAACTAAAAACAAATCCACGGTTTTGACATATTCCCTAATTGCAATTCCTAATCCTTCTTGTAGCATTTATTCATTTAAAATAATAAGGTAAAAATCAATATGACATCATTTTCCGTAATCCTTAATTTCATTTCTCTATCAACCAAAGAGCAGATCTTTTTGGAAAAAGTAGAAGAAATATGAAAAGCCATAAAAAAAAAACAGTTCCTATATTATTCCAATACCTGCATTAATTGCCACAAAAGTAGAAATATTGCAACCTGCTTAATTATTTTAATACAGTTTAGGGAATGAGGAAAACTATTTGTGACTTAACTTTCCAACTTAAATTCAATTATCAAGCAATGATAATCAAGATAAAAGTTAATAGGTAGATAGATAAAAGGATTAATATGCAAATATTTTAGAAGTTTGTTAAGGAACTGAATTGGGAGTTAGGAAGATTGTATGATAGTCTATGATGGAAAAATAGTATTTGAAACCTGACCAGTACGTAGACTCAAACACTAACAACAAGCAGACTCACTACTGTTTCACCCAGTTAGCAGGCAGGCAGGCAGGCAGGCAGGCAGACAGAAAAATATTGTAATAGATAAATAGCGGAAAGCATAAGTATAAAACCTGATAGAAACAACTGCCAAATGATGCTATTTGCATTACTGCAAGCAACATTGGTCATTTGGTTAACAATCCTTTCCACTTGTTAAGCAGACAAAGTGGCCAGAAACAAGAATGCTTTCAACTTTTTAATTCTTTCTTTGGCAGATAGAAGGAAATACAATTATATGCCACCAATTAGAAACTGAGAGGCATATCCTACTTTTTAAGATAAGGATTTACAATGGAAAACTGCAGTCATAATAATAAGATATTTAACTCAACTAAGTGTAACACACTAGACTAGAAAACTGCATAGCATTAATTTTCCAGACTGGTATCCATGATTCTTTAAAAACCATACATGTTTTACAAAAACATGTTTCATAAAGATAATATGAAAAATAATTTAATGTCAATAAAGTTTCATACCAACTTTTGTTCAGACAATCTAATCTCTTCTTCCCATCTTTGATGTTAAACACAACATTTCGTCTGATTCATCCTACAGCCTTCTTCAGGTGTAATATGAAATATCCGTAAGAGAGTCTCTTTTATCAGTCTCTAGAATGAATCGGCCAAAATGTAGTGTCAACATCAAAGTTGAGAAGAGATTAGATTATCTGAACAAAAGTTGGTATGTTACTGTCTATAACTTTGAGAAGAGTCATTAAAGTTTCAGTATAAAAACTGTGTTAAACAGTGGGAAAAATGTGTGTTTGATTAAATGAAAGCCTTCTAACTCTCGGTCAGAACAAGATCCAACCTGATTTTGATTAATTTTTAGTTCTTACAATTAAAATTCACTCTTGTAAGTCTTCTTTTCTTACATTAAAACATTCATTAATGACCTCCAAAAATATTCACAATATGATAGATGCTAGAAAGCAGCTAGTACTGGAATTGGTCTTGTAAGTGTTAGTTAAAATGATTGGCCAGTTAGGAGTAACTCTTAACCTTTAGCACACTGTTGGCGACTTTGTTCGCTGAGCAAAAAATTTGTCCTGCCACTGCGGGCGACTCCCATCACCAAACGATAGCTTTTGAATTTTGTGATTCTCTTGTCTTGCATGTCAATTTCAGTCATACATGAACCAACACACAAGTTACAGGCTTTCAAAGTTATTAAGTGCACAAAATCTTGGTGCCCTTCGAAAAGAATGCAGAATGCTAAAGGTTAATAGAGAAAATTATGTTGGCGACTGTTGTGACCATAACAGTAGTGCAGAAGGTCATGGTTGTGGTTGTGTTAATAACAATAACTTTTAAAACATGTTTTTTCTGGCTGCCAATTGACCCCAAAGTTCCTTCAAGGATATGAAATCATTTAACAAACAATACAGGAAACAAGAAGTGACACTTTAATAACTGGAAAAAGATGCTGATTGTAGCTTAAAATAACATTAAGAAAGCTGATAACTCTCTAGCTGGTTAAAAAAAAGAAATGAAACTAGTCTAACATAATTGACTGCATGAACAAATTCCAGTTATGATGTTTATGGACATGGAACTCAACAATACCATATTCACCCAGCCAAACTTGTTTGATCTTAAACTGAGAATAGAAAAAGACAGACACACAAAAAGGGATTGAATTGATAAAATAAAAAAGGATCTGGGAACTAATTAGAAACATAAACAACCTGATAGTTGTTTAATTCCAGAACATTTCTTTAGACTTTAACCAATCCTCAAAATATGACAGAACTCATGAAATTTTCCTCAATATAACTTAAAGGCTTTAAGTTAAAGGGGTATCAAATTATAATCAAGCACATAAAATTAAATGCCTAGGAAAAAAGCAAATGATCAATGACACCATCAATCAAAGGTGCATTAAGAAACACTACAGCATCCTTTCATTAAATAGTTGATTTTTGCAAAGAGTCGCAGAAGAGACTTCTTGCAGGGATTGAGAGTCTAGTCGTAGCGACATGAGTATATACGAATCTGCGACTCTTTGCAAAAATCAACTATTTAATGAAAGGATGCTGTAGTGTTTCTCAATGCACCTTTGATTGGTGGTGTCATTGATCATTTGCTTTTTTCCTAGGCATTTAATTTTATGTGCTTGATTATAAGCGTCACATGGCCATAATTTAATCAAAATTTTATTTTATTTAATTTATTCAAAACAATGATAACTAGAAACTTAAGAAAGTCGAATATTTGAAAATAAATAGAAAAAAACTTTTAGCAAGAAATTCTTGGTACTTTCCAACCCATAAGGAGTTATTTACCCCCTTAGTCTTCGTAAAAATCAACTTTTTCTCCCCTTTTTCTGTTCATATCAGGAATGTTTATATCTTTTTTTCTTCCAAATATTTACACAAACTAAAATACCTCCATACAAAAAGACATATACACAAGCTTACAATTTATCTACATATATATGATATGCTCATATCTCTATGTTGTGCATAATGCTTTCAGTATTCCTACTGGAGGATTTTCTCCATCAAAATATTGAAGTATACAGGTCTCAACACACACACACACACACACACAAATATACATACTTCAACCACAAGTTACCTTCCAAACATGCACCTTTGGAACAGGCACTGTCCTAGTTTGAATTAATTCAAGAATTACTAAAATAAACAACCTCTGTTCTGCCAAGAAGAAATTTCAGTTTTTTCCTCAAGACAACATTAGAATTTTAAAAAAGATGCAAATTGCAGAACACACAAAAAGATTGAGAACTGATGATGATGATGGTAGAAAAGGGGGGGGCAGAGAAGTACTTATGTGTCCACTGTCTACATTGTTCCACAGATTAGACAATGTTCATTACAGTGTGCTATTTAGAAAGGAAAAAAAGGTGATGCTCAAAAAAGGAAAATAATAATAACTGAAAAAAATGTTCAAAAGTAACCCATTATCTTTTGCAAATAAACTGGTGTCAGCAACAAGTAACTATTTGTCTACAGATTCTACAAATGTAGTTACTTTTCATTCATATAAGAAAGCCTATTGCACACTTGAATTGTATTTTTTTTAAAACTATCCAATTACTAAAAGAAAAACACAAAGTGTAAAACAATAGCAATTCATTCAGTTCTTGTTGCTCACAGCCAGGTCAGTCTGTTATTCAGTGTAAGTAGAGATTGGTCTCCTCCTTAGGAGGATTAACGGGATGGCCACAGAAGGCTCTCTACCTGATCCTAAGCTGCTTACGGCACCTGGTATTCCAAGACGGTCATCCATCTTATACTGCCCAGGCTTGACGTTGCTTAACATACGAGAACTGGTGTGTCCCATGCAATTTGGCCGTAACTCCAACAATAGCAAATCAGTCTTGTGCAGCAAATTTTAGGAAAAATTATCCTCAGCCAATGGCATGCCAAAAGCCTGTATAAAGATTGGACAAATGCCAGTTTTGTTGGCAATGCTTTATTCTTTGGTATAGTTGTAAGAACAAAAGAGTATTTGTAAGTCCAGTTTAAATAGGTGGTTCCAGATGCAATAAAGAAGACCTATAATCAGAATCAGTAAATGAGAATTTGCAGTGGTGTCAAACAAAGTCACTGAGCAATTGTGGTTTCTCCACCCAACCCAACCACAAAAGTGAATTCAACTCAAATTATAAAGTTCAGGTTGGCAGACACCAGGGCAATATGTTGAACCTTTTAACTGCATATCAAGGGGTAACAAAATTGACAGCAGGGGAAATAGACAACTAAAAAATAAATAATCACAGAAGACTATGAGTAGTAGGCAGCATGAAATCGACAGGTGAGAAATTTAAAAATCTGGCAAAAATTAGCATATTATTAGATTTTAATAAAATTTGATATTTATTTATTATAGGACAAATTTTTCATTCCAAATTTTGGAGATAAATAATTTTTTTCATATGATGCCTACCCCACCTTTTATTAATTTGATGATTTATTCATTTTATATAATCACGCTTTCAGTGATTTTTACACATTTTACAGATATATACCTCGAGATACTAATTATGTTTACCTTTTTTAGAATAATATCCAGGAACTGCTGGAACAGAATTCTTAATTTTCCTGTTTTTTTAAATCTGAAAGTAAGTAAAATAATTTTTTTTGCCAAATGTTTAGTTTTATTCGATTAATTATAATTAAGGCTTTTGATCTGTGTAAAAAAAATTTTTTCACTCAATTTCACTCAAAAAAAACATTTTTCATCATTTTTATTGATTTATTCCAATATTTTAAAAATTGTTGAAATGTATATTTTTTATTCTTTCTATATCGTGGTTCGACTGAAACTTATATTAAAATATTATAACAAAGATGAATAATTAAATATAGCAAAATGATGAAAAAATATTTATTGGCTGTATTTTTTATATATTTTATTGTTTTATGTAAATTGACTGCTATTTTATTGTGTTTTTTGTTGATGTAAATTGATTGCTATTTCAAATATGGTAGATACAGATGACAACGTGCCTTTTTTGCACAGCGCAGCTGTCATGCATTTTAATCTTGTTTATTTTTTCCACTCAAATATATGTGTACTGCATTGTCTACCATACATTTTTTTTAAATCAGGTGTGCTTACACACTAGAAATCTTTATTTCTGTTCATATGAGGAATGTTTATATCTTTTTTTCTTCCAAATATTTCCACAAACTAAAATACCTCCATACAAAAAGACATATACACAAGCTTACAATTTATCTACATATATGTGATATGCTCATATCTCTATGTTGTGCATAATGCTTTCAGTATTCCTACTGGAGGACTTTCTCCATCAAAATATTGAAGTATACAGCTCTCAACACACACAATATACATACTTCAACCACAAGTTACCTTCCAATAATCTACAGACCTATTAGTGATTCTGTTAGAGTTTTTAAAAAACAACTATACCATTCAATGACAATAAATAAAGCCTGAAGCAAAACTTTGAACAAGTTTGGAATATATTTGTTACAACCAGTATTTAGCCATAAAATATAAGCATCATATTAATAGAGTTGAGTTAATTTTATGTCATAGCTAAAATTTTCTACAATCTAAAAAAAACAAACAACACTATTAGACATAAATGGGATGAAAATTAAAACTTGTCAGTCACCAGTAGACTACATGAGCCAAACAAGTAAGTTTCATAATATTTCAATGACAATTTTCCATCACTATCCATGTGCAACATTTTACATCCCACCAGACACAATAATTCTATTTCCTCTTTAAATCTGCAACATTAGAAAGTTTATCTTTTTGAGATGCTATAGACCAACGATTTTCAACCAGTGTGCCACGAGAGTTTTACAAATATGCACAAAACTTTCAAAATCTTTTGAAAACCATGATCAACAATATACTTTTGGCAATAAAATTAATAAATTATTAGTTTGTTTAACTTATGAACACATTATCATTCATTTTCTTTTAAATGATCAAATCTACCCTTAAATACTGATGGTGTGCCGCAACCATTTTAGTGCCTGGCTCACTTTGAGATGAAAATCACTGCTATAGACACTTTTTAAACATTCTATTATTTTCCCCAAATCCAAAAGGCTGTTTTTCACCTCAGATACAAGTTCCTCACATTAGCAATAACAATCACATGTTCCAACAAGAACAGTATTCTCACACATGATAAAACATCCTTGTGTATAAACAAACACCAAACTCAGATAATATTTCACACTTCATGGCTGTTTCCCTAACTATAAAAGTGACCTTTCATAACTTTCTATCCACTGTTCATCACCAAACTACACCCAATGAGTCATGCTATGTGCCTCATCAAAAACAATAATAGCAAAATGAAATTACTATTAAGTAGTTTTCTATCAGGATGTATACTATAAATCTAAATGTCTAAAATATATAACTATTTTCTCTAACACAATTTCTAATTGAATAAATAATTTTAACACCATGTGACTCAAGTCAACTAAATTTTCTACTTTTATTGCCCTCTTAAATTTCACATAGGAATTAGCTTATGTTCAGGTCCGGAAAGAAATATTACACATTGATATCCATTACTACCAAATACTTGCAAAAATAATTATCTGCCCAAATTTGTAGAACATTTCCGTTTTCACAAAATTTCACTGATCATTTTCCACTAGACATTTAAAGATTCTCCACTTTTGTTTTGGGGAGGATTCAAATATAGTGACTACCCATTATTGGCAAACATTCAGCAGCAAGCGTTCAGAATGGCCCTATCTAAAAAGACTATCCAAAAAACTCTTAGAAAATAGACTATATAGGAATTATTAATAGATAACATATTTATAACTTCAGAATGATACAAAAATGGGACATTTCTAAATTAATAGGTTATTTAAGATACACAAATACAATTTGTTATTAAAATATTTCAGGTTTTTCAAACCAGATCAAAATCACAAGTTTTTCTTTTTTTCATTCATTTTTAACTCTAAATTAACATACCATTCTGAAACAGGTTAACTTTTGTTACGGATCAAACTAGTCTATTCAAATAAATTGAATGATATTGAAAAAAGTGAAAATAGATTGGTTAATGAGAGAGAGAGAGAGAGAGAGAGAGAGAGAGAGAGAGAGAGAGAGAGAGAGAGACTAACAAGAATATAAGCAAATTTTGAAATACAAATTTGTTGACTTTTGGATAAACAAGGATGTTTCTATTTTTATAAATATATACTCCCTAAAAATTGCATTTCTTAATATGTTTGTATATCATAACAAGAATCAAATTAGTGAAGGTTAAGAGTACTTGAAATAATGAGTGTATATAATTTTTTGTTAATGCTAAGTAGCATACCTACAAGCAACGTAACTCAAAAAAAAAAAAAAAGAAGGAAGATGTTAGAAATGTGAAACTTACCCTGTTAAGTACAAACAAATCAAGAATTATGTAATATCTGTTCTTAATGTATCTATCCCCTTGTAAAACACTTTATATTAAAATTTTCAGTTTTACCAAATTGTTTTCTTTCATGATTTACAGTGAAAGCAAATTTGCTTTTCATATATCCCAAAGAAGAGCTAGAAGTTGCCACACCCTAAAAACCTTAGATAAGCATCATGAAAGGCACTGACTTGGTTAAGAAATATAAAATCTGGTCAACAGGCACAATGTTTCTTAGGCAATTATAAGCCAGTTGATTCAAAAGAAACAAAAATAGATTTTTAGAATTCTCATAATTTGAGTGAAGCTAACAAATAAAAACAAAAAAATCCTTTTCAAGGGAAGAATTTTTGTCAGTTTAATCAAACTAAGTTTGCACATTTGCATACGGACAAGGAATGTGAAAATTCCTCATCAATTATGATTCCTACTGTACCTAAGTAGCCATTAGCGTGCTTAATTTTCTTAGACGACTTTCAAGACTCTTTCATAAGTGCAGAGATACAATTGAGACACTTTTTCAATAGACACAGAAAATATTCCATTTCCAATTGGGTATAAACTTTTAGTCTCAAGAATTTTTTTATTTTGTGAGCAGCATGAAGATTTTATATGCCTAGTAGAATTGTTAAAAATTCCTCCAAGTTAATAAAATTTTAGCATAGCCTCCTTATGCTGGGTGCTACTGACAGAAAAACATTATTTCCTCTTTCAAGATTTTATTAGTATCTCCAAATAATGCCCCAATTTTGACCTTTCAGGAGTTTGCGTCAGACCCTAAAGCGATTTTGACAAAATTTATTTTGCTCAGCCACAATATCTGATACAGGTGTGAAAATTATTAATTAAATCATTCTGAATTTCTAGGCGTACAAAGCAGAGCACAAAATGATAGCCAGCTACGGGATTATCTAAATTTAACCTCATCCAACCAAACTATCTGAAAGATCTAACCAAATATTATGCAAAATAAATTTTAAAATCTTTATCAGATTTAAATTTGTGTTTAATGGTTTAATAAATACAAAGAAAATAATTTATTTCTTGTTTTAGTCCTATTTTAATTGCAAGTACACTTAGACACTACCTTGGAAAGAGAGACTTTTAAGCATGGATAATTAATTAAGCATGAATAATGAAATAATCTTGTTAACTTTCAGTTCCCATGCTGTCATGTTTATTTCATTGCTTCTTTAACTCAATGACAACTACTGTCCCTGGAATTCTTTTTAAAAAATGTAAGTTCAACTGAAGGTGAGAATTGAAAACAAAATCAAACTATTAAAAGGCTAACATCTGCAAAAGTCAACGGTTTTACTGCAAGTCAAAATTCTGATAGCACTATGTACATTCAGGACTTTACAGCAGTAAATTGATTTCTTGAAAGAACAGAAAAAAAATACTACTCAATAAAGTAGATAATATATTATGGTAGAAAATTAATTCCTAATCAAAACTTGAATACATAATACTGTAAATCTTATATTAAATTATACTCAAATAAATTGATGTATTTTTCATAACTATTGTGAGTTAAAAATTTTGAATTAGGTTTTCAAAATGTATTTCATGTATTAACTGCTTTTTTTTGTACTAGCAATATATACATATAGTATCAACAAAAAAACAGAGTTAAGAATTGAATACATTGAATATGTTTAATATTATGCACTAAGCAAGTATCTCCTTACTCTCTTCCAATCATTAAATTATTAGATTTTCTTTTCAAATATTTAATTCTATGTGACACAAAGCATAAAGATCTTTTTTAATGAAAAATGAAGAGGGTGTGGCTAAAATAACCAATGAAAATCAAGTATTTAGCTGATAGCAGAGATTATTAACTAATCAACAGAGAGGAAATTCAAAATTAATTTAGATGCTTGTTTCTTTAGAGAAGTGGTTGCCAACCTTTTTATGCCTAGTGCCCACTTTTGTGAGGGTAAAAATCTCTGTACCCGCCACTAATATTTTAAATCCAGTTGGCCGCTTAACAACCATTTAAAATTGTTTATTAAATGTCTAGATTTATCCAACAACAACAA